>OX457026.1:97104956-97215529 GCA_949752745.1 Protula sp. h YS-2021
ATGTGACCTTTCATACGGTATTTTTTTTTTTTTTTTTTTTTTTTTTTGCTGTTATTCACGTGGTTTTCTGACGCGAGGTTGCGTTGTTATGACGATATCAAGTACACACTTTCATCAGTGGACAGCGTAGCGTTATCGACACTGGAAAGCGGGTGAATACCCCTGTGCGCATTTACCCGCTATATGCACCGCACAAATACTACTGTTTGATTCGTACGCGCAATAACCATCGCGATATCTTTTAACGGTGCAGATTGCGTGCCGGATGCCAGTAACTTCGACCCGGAGTCGGACATGGCCAAGCTGGTGACGCGCATGAAGCAGCTACTGCAGGAGTCGCCCGACGACCTACCCGGCTACTTCATGGATCACGGCGCCACGACAGCCGAGCTCAGCGCCCTCGGACTGCACATCGGTGACCGCGTGGTTGTTGGCGGGGTCAAGGTAATACAGTTTTCAGCTGTTGTAAAATGACACGTGAAAACGGGTATTTTTTAAGTGTTCACTCCAAACTATTTGTAAGAACATAAGTTAATCCATTGTCTGACGATCCATTAAAAATTGGAGTTTGACTTCCATTGCTTAAACGTTAAAAACGGGAACGTCAGTTGAGATTTGTTCCATGTTTTCGTCGGTGGTGGGGAATGTGAAACACCCCGGCGTTCGCCCGTGCCTGCCCCCCCCCCCCCTCCCTCCTCCGCCCTCCCGCGTTATCTGATCTGCAGCCTAGCACAGCCTACAACTCAAAGAGCTGGCTTTTTGTCACGGGTTGTATAGGACTTGTTAACAGTCACGTGTGCATTGATGGAAAGGACGTATTTTAAACGTGTGTTTTGTTTTGGGTGTTGTATATATAACGAGTGACCGCTGGTCAGCCACAGCTCTGTTAACCATCCAGACAGTGGTCATACTTATCACGTTAACAATTAGCTCCAGATGGCTCTCGCAACCTTGTATTGGTTAAAACGAGGCTTGTGCGCCGATAGATGTGTGCGGCGGTGTTGATTGGGATCAGTGATCTGATTGGCTGATCGAACTGTTCTGTTTGTGTTTTATCGGAACGCGTGTGTTTGATGTTCGATCTGGCGAGAGCGGTTGTTCCACAGACTAGTATATATAGATATACTTTATCTTTAAAAAGCCGTTAATATTTCGCGTTGTTTCCTTCCGTTCAGTGTGGCGTATTGCGGTTTTGCGGGCCCACTAAGTTCAGTGCTGGGATATGGGCGGGGATAGAGCTTGAGGAGCCCGCGGGGAAGAACGACGGAAGCGTGGGCGGGGTGTCCTACTTCAAATGCTCCCCAAATACGGTAAGTATCTGTATGGGCATGAACTCATGTCATTCACCTCTGTGAACTTACTCCTGAGACGTTGTGTAATGAAATTGTTTCCGAAGGTGACGTGAGTTTGCCTTACATGCCGCACAGAAAGGCTTTTGTCTCGTAGGTGACGCTCCGTAGAAATTAAATAAGTTGCATTTCCAAGTGAATGCCAAAAATAACAATATAAATAGAAATAAAAAGGCTACGCCTTTGGACAGAACAACTGACAGAGCCGCGGCGGCTGTTGCTCCCAGTTTTTTTTTCTTTCTAAAATGTCATATGATGTAGTGATGTTTTATTCTTTTTCAAACTATAAATATCAACTGAAAATACGTGCTGTATGTCAACAGAGCATCACGGGATAGCTTCGTGTTTGCCAAGTTTCTGAACAATTATCTCACTCTCCAAGCCAAAAACGCTGTACACTTTAGTTTAACCGGACAACAGAAAGGTTCCATATTTTCAACTTCATAAGCATTGAGACTTTGATGTAACTTCTATCAGCTGTCCTTCCCTTGGCCGTTTTTCATGAAAAAAGCAACAAAAAAAACAAAAAAAAAATGAAAAACACTTTCGGGGATATAGTTGACAAGTGAAGTCATTTATTTCGTTTTGTGTTGTTTCGTTGTATGAGCGCGTCACTCTCGTCCCCCCCCCCACCCCCAACACCTTACAAAATGGCGCTTGAATGTTTGCAGGCATTTTCGCGCCGTTGAGTAAGCTTGGCAAGCCGGGCGTGTTAACGGCGTCCAAGTCAAACCTGACGCAAAGGTCACCGTCTGGCCCCCAGGTCAAGGTCAAGAGGAAAGATATGTCCAACGTTAAGTCGAAGATAGACACAGGTTCGTCGGCATTAGTCATTGTTTTATCAGCAAATAAAGAGGGTTAAGTATTACTGACACGTACATGTTCCCTTCTTCTCCTTCTTTATGATAGATCACGATTTGACGGTGCATCAAGGTAAAAGTGACGTAATACGCAATAAAAACATGGAAAGTACTGGGTGATGAGTTTACCTAAAGCGGTACAGTATAGCAGTACTGTAAGACAGCAGGTATTCCTTTTTCTATCAGGTATTCCTTTTTCTATAGAAGGCTTTCGGTCGACAAAGCTACATCGAGCACTCCTGATTGATTTGATTTGCCTAATTTGAACACAGTTTTAAGTTCTACCCGATTGTTTTTAAATTTACATCTCTAAGGGTGGGGGGGAGGGGGAGGGGGGGGAGGGGGCGGGAGTGGTAGGTGGTTGCGCCGGGGTGTGGTTTAGTTTTCGCGCTCGTTTGTGTCGTGACAGGGTTGCGGCGATCGTACAGCTTGTTGGCGGCGAGCGCGGACGAGCACCTGGAGGTGGGTGAGCGCGTGCTGGTGGGAGGTCAGCGCCGGGGCGTCGTCAGGTTCAGCGGCACCACGCAGTTTGCACCGGGTATGGTCACGGGGCTCGGGGGGGGGGGGGTGGGCGGGGGGGTGGTGAGGGTCTAGGTCACGCGTGGAGGTCGGTGAGCGCGTGCTGGTGGGAGGTCAGCGCCGGGGCGTCGTCAGGTTCAGCGGCACCACGCAGTTTGCACCGGGTATGGTCACGGGGCTCGGGGGGGGGGGGGGCGGGGGGGGTGGTGAGGGTCTAGGTCACGCGTGGAGGTCGGTGAGCGCATCCTGGTGGGGTATGGTCACGAACTAGGGGGTAGGGAGTGGGGGATGGGGAGCAAGACTTGGGGTGTGTAGGGTATGGACCCTAATATATAAGTCTGTTATTGTCAGATATGTACTGGTCACGGGTGTGTCCAGGTATGGAGGGGGGACTGATGGGGGAGGGGCGTTAGGTCACGGGTGTCTCCACTGTTGGGAGAGGGGCGCTAGGTCACGGGTGTGCCCAGGCATGGAGGGGGGACTAATGGGGGAGGGGCGCTAGGTCACTCACGGTGTGTCCACTGTGGGGAGAGGGGCGATAGGTCACGGGTGTGTCCACTGGTAGGAGAGGGGCGCTAGGTCACGGATGTGTCCAGTTATATGGATCAGATGTTGTAAGTGTGTAATAATGTGTTATTTATAATAACTGCATACTGGGTTCACAAAAATAAATAAATATATAAATAAAAATTTTACAATGTAATTTTCACGGCTTACAACCGACAGTAAGCTGTTTTGGAATAGGAAAATATCTCTTCCCCAAACCGGGTCTGGTACTGGCTAAAAACAACAAATGTTGTTTGTCTGTGTTGTTGACTGTAAAGAAGGATTTGCTCTTTTTTCCCCCGCCGATTTTGTGCAAGTCACAGAGTTTATTGTGCCGCAGGTGCATTTACAAAACATCTAATTGTTGCCTTTTTTTCACGCGTGAAGCTTGTGGATTTACAGCCGGGAGAAGCCCATTTCGACCGATCCTATCCCGCCCCCCCCCCCCCCACATGATTCAACATTTTAAGCTTACATCCGCATTCAGTGGTTTTACGGCAAGTCCTGGAAGTATGACATGCTTTCCGTCATCAGAAAAAACATCTCTTATAAAGAGGTGGATGAAAGGAAAATGAGTCAACAAGTAGTTTTATGGCTGCGGTGTCATGACTTATAAACGCGTAGATAAGTGGCTTGTCTCTCTGCTGTGTAGGATGGTGGTATGGTCTAGAACTGGATCGTCCTGTGGGCAAGAACGACGGCACGGTGGACGGGCGGAAGTACTTCACGTGCAAGCCCCGGCACGGTGTCTTCGCGCCGCCCTCCCGCGTGCAGAGGTAAGGGCTTACCCTTCCCCCCCAACCCCCCTCCCTGTGCTGTCGAGGCCCCGGCACGGTGTCTTCGCGCCGCCCTCCCGCGTGCAGAGGTAAGGACTGACCCCCCCCTCCCCCACACCCCCTCCCTGTGCTGTCGGGGCCCCGGCACGGTGTCTTCGCGCCGCCCTCCCGCGTGCGGAGGTAAGGGCTGACCCCCCCCCCCCACCCCCTCCCTGTGCTGTCGGGGCCCCGGCACGGTGTCTTCGCGCCGCCCTCCCGCGTGCAGAGGTAAGGGCTGACCACCCCCCGACCGTGCTGTCGGGGCCCCGGCACGGTGTCTTCGCGCCGCCCTCCCGCGTGCAGAGGTAAGGGCTGACCCATCCCCCCCACCCCCCCCCCCCCCCGTGCTGTCGGGGCCCCGGCACGGTGTCTTCGCGCCGCCCTCCCGCGTGCAGAGGTAAGGGCTGACCCACCCCCCCCACCCCCCCCCCCCCCGTGCTGTCGGGGCCCCGGCACGGTGTCTTCGCGCCGCCCTCCCGCGTGCAGAGGTAAGGGCTGACCCCCCCCCCCAAACCCCCTTCCCTGTGCTGTTGGGGCCCCGGCACGGTGTCTTCGCGCCGCCCTCCCGCGTGCAGAGGTAAGGGCTGACCCACCCCCCCCCCACCCCATCCCCGTGCTGTCGGGGCCCCGGCACGGTGTCTTCGCGCCGCCCTCCCGCGTGCAGAGGTAAGGGCTGACCAACCCCCCCCCCCCCACCCCACCCCCGTGCTGTCGGGGCCCCGGCACGGTGTCTTCGCGCCGCCCTCCCGCGTGCAGAGGTAAGGGCTGACCCACCCCCCCACCCCCCCCCCGTGCTGTCGGGGCCCCGGCACGGTGTCTTCGCGCCGCCCTGCCGCGTGCAGAGGTAAGGGCTGATCCCCCCCCCCCCACCCCCTGTGCTGTCGGGGCCCCGGCACGGTGTCTTCGCGCCGCCCTCCCGCGTGCAGAGGTAAGGGCTGACCCCCCCCCCCCCCCAAACCCCCTTCCCTGTGCTGTTGGGGCCCCGGCACGGTGTCTTCGCGCCGCCCTCCCGCGTGCAGAGGTACGGGCTGACCCCACCCCACCCCCCTCCGTGTGCTGTCGGGGCCCCGGCACATTGTCTTCGCGCCGCCCTGCCGCGTGCAGAGGTAAGAGCTGCCTCCCCCCCCCCCCCAAGAGTTAAGCGCTGTGCTCAGTCGAGGCCCTGGCACAATGTCTCCCCGTCCCCACCCCCACCCCCCACCCCCCGCCTTTCCACGTGCACAAGTAGGGGCGGTGCTGTGTTGACAATAACGATTAATAACTTGAATTAAAACAAAGGTATTAAAAAAAAGTAGCTGTCTTACGTCATAATGAGTGTTGTCACAATGTGTTGCTGGTACATGGCTGAAATTTGACACGTGGTATGGTGTGTTTGCGTATGGCTGAGGGTTGACACGTGCTATGGTATGTATGGCTGAGGGTTGACACTTGTTGTGGTGTGTTGCTGGAGTATGACTCGTGATGAGATGTGTTGGCGTATGGCGGGGTTCGCACGTGCTGTGGTGTGTTGGCGATGTTTGACACGTGCTGCGGTGAGTTGGCCATGGCTGAGAATTGACACGTGCTGTGGTGTGTTGGCCATGGTTGAGGGTTGACACGTGCTGTGGTGTGTTGGCCATGGTTGAGGGTTGACATGTGCTGCGGTGTGTTGGCCATGGTTGAGGGATGACACGTGCTGTGGTATGTTGGCCATGGCTGAGGATTGAAACGTGCTGAAATGTGTTGCTGGAGCATTCCTAAGGGCTGACATTTGCTGTGTTGTGTTGGCCATGACGGGGTTGACACGTTCTGTATTGTGTTGGCCATGGCTGAGAGTTGACACGTGCCGTGGTCAGTTGGCCATGGCTGAGGGCTGACACGTGCTGTGGTGTGATGGCCATGACGAAGTTGACACGTGCTGTTGTTGTGTTGACCATGGCTGAGGGATGACACGTGTTGTGATGTGTTGGCGTATGGCTGAGGGATGACACGTGCTGTGGTGTGTTGGCCATGGCTGAGGGATGACACGTGCTGTGGTGTGTTGGCCATGGCTGAGGGATGACACGTGTTTGATGTGTTGGCGTATGGCTGAGGGGTGACACGTGCTGTGGTGTGTTGGTCATGGCTGAGGAATGACACGTGCTGCGGTGTGTTGGGGTCTCTGCTCCTGATGAAGTGTTTTGCGTGCTGTTTAAGCGCTTGTGTCTCACATTTGTACCCCCGTTGCTTTTCAGGCTCAGTGAATTCGGTTCACACGAGTCTCTCGAGTCGTTTTCGTCGCTTGACAGACAGAGGAGACTCTCCGGTAAGTGGCACAATGCCCCCCCCACCCCCCTCCCCCCCAAAAAAAAAATTACCCTTGCACCGAACGTCTGTTATTTTTGACAAAATTAAATTCTTTCAAAATAAATCACGTGATTCTCTTAAAACTCAGCCGCAAACACAAGGATATTAAAAAAAGGTGTGATTAAGCTTCTTGCTATTTAAAGCCAAACAGTGAAGTAAATAATCTCACTATATTTCACAGAAAAGAAAAAAAGTATTATCATGAAGAGTTGTGGCAATTTCCAATGTATTCGTCTTGATTAACGAATGTTAATTAATTGAAACATAAAATGAAAAAGTGACTCCGTGATGAGGCAACCCCAGTGTAACCCGCGATGTCATAACCCCGTGATGACGTAACTCCGTGATGATGTAATCTTGTGGTGACGTCACAACTCCGTAATGACGTCACCCAACGATAACGTAACGCAGTTTCTTACTCTGTGATGACGTTACTCTGTGATGATGTAACCCCGCGATAACGTTAACCTGTGATGACGTTACCCCTATGATAACGTTACCCCGTGGTGACGTTACTCCGTGATGACTTCACCCACGATGACGTCACCCCGTGTTGACATAGCTTCAAACCTTTCATGGCTACAGCCGGAAGTGGCAGCGGAGGTCAGCATCTGGGGACGGGCACGCCCTCGCCCAAGAAAACAGTCGTGCAGCGGTGAGTGAAAAAGAGAAAAGAAATAGACATGACTGCTTCACAATGGCGTCGTACAGAACATGTGACGTAGAATGGGCGCCTTGTGACTGGTTGGTCGCCGACACTGTCTGTGAGTGCATGCAAAATGCGTGCCATGTTCTGCGGCTTCGTCATTTTTTTTTTTTTTTTTTTTTTTGAAAGTGAACCACGTTTGAATGTTTCAGCCTGTAAAGTTTGTACAAGTGTCGTAATTGATTGATTGTTGAGATGGCAGCGTTGTAACAGTTTGCTTTCCGTGTTCATTTGAACATTTTTGTCATTTAAGGTGGAATAGGTTAACTCGGAAGTATCAACAAAGAAATCGCACTTTGGGTCTTTTTAATCGTTTCGACTTCGCTCAAATTTACCTATTCTACCTTCACTCTTCAATTCTGTTCGCAGACAGTGCTATTTGTTTACATACAGGGCAGAACAACGAACCTGTGTCTATTTTGTGGCACCTGAAATCACTTTCATATTTATAACTTTGTCGTGCACTTCTCGTGAAGTCTCGTCATACCGCTGGTCGTCACTTCTCGTGAAGTCTCGTTATACCGCTGGTCGTCACTTCTCGTGAAGTTTCGTTACACCGCAGGTCGTCACTTTTCGTGAAGTTTCGTTACACCGCGGGTCGTCACTTCTCGTGAAGTTTCGTTATACCGCTGGTCGTCACTTCTCGTGAAGTATCGTCATACTGCCGGTCGTCACTTCTCGTGAAGTATCGTCATATCGCTGGTCGTCACTTCTCGTGAAGTTTCGTTATACCGCTGGTCGTCACTTCTCGTGAAGTATCGTCATATTGCCGGTCGTCACTTCTCGTGAAGTATCGTCATATCGCTGGTCGTCACTTCTCGTGAAGTCTCGTCATACCGCTGGTCGTCACTTCTGTATAACGCTCTGTAAACAGACTAAGAAATATTCATTTCTGAAGCACAATAATAACAAATTTTCTCTAAAGTGTTGTGTGTTTTAATCATATTAAATAGAACTGAACAAGTTGTTTCTTTTTCTTTTTTTTTTCTCTTCAAAAGCCACAACAGCAAAAGCAAGTTACAGTCCATATCTGAACTTACACCTAAAAGGCAAGTTTTTTTCCTCAGCTAAACCAAAGCACTGACTTGTATGGAAGCTTGTGCATGTTATAGTGAAATAATATTGTGTTGCTTTTGTGTGTACCTTATTGTTTGTGTGTATCGTGTGTGCTGAATATCGACTAAACCCTGCTCCCTGTAATATTCCGCCTCCCCCCCCCCCATCATTCAAATAATTTCCTGAGATGCCTCTAGGGTGGTGCGGCGCTAGTACTCGTTTGTGAACCGACAAAATGCGGGGTAAAAGCTAAAAGGTAGGGGTTGTCAGTTTTTTTAGCCCAGCTTACGTTACACGTAAGCTGGGGTATTCCTATCGGTTTGCGGGCGGTGTCCGTTAGTTAGTTAGTTAGTTAGTTAGTTAGTTAGTTGTTTATTTAGTAAACTTTGGTTCAAAATGCATCTCCTCCTACAATTTTGATTCGATGTCATGTATTTTTGGTGTGAGGCATCCCTAAGGGGTCGTGCATACGGCTTGTGCTTTTTTAGTCGATCGGGTGATTTTTGAATTTTTGGCGAATTTATAAAGAAAAAATTTTAAAATGTATCTCCTCCTACATTTTTGACCGGATGTGATTTATTTTTGGTATGAGGGACCCCTAAAGTGTCGTGCATACGGCTTGTGCTTTTTTAGTCGATCGGGCAATTTTTGTATTTTTGGGGAATTTTTTAAGCAAAATTTTAGAAAATAATTCAAAATGCATCTACTCCTACAATTTTGATTCGATATCATTTATTTGTGGTGTGAGGCATCCCTTAGGGGTCGTGCATACGGCTTGTGCTTTTCTAGTCGATCGGGTGATTTTTGAATTTTTGGCGAATTTTTAAAGAAAAAATTTTAAAATGTATCTCCTCCTACATTTTTGACCGGATGTGATTTATTTTTGATATGGGGCACCCCTAAAGTGTCGTGCATACGGCTTGTGCTTTTTTAGTCGATCGGGCAATTGTTGTATTTTTGGGGAATTTTTTAAGCAAAAATTTAGAAAATAATTCAAAATGCATCTACTCCTACAATTTTGATTCGACGTCATTTATTTTTGGTTTGAGGCATCCCTAAGGAGTCGTGCATACGGCTTGTGCTTTTTTAGTCGATCGGATGATTTTTGAATTTTTGGGGAATTTTTAAAGAAAAAATTTTAAAATGTGTCTCGTCCTACATTTTTGATCCGAAACCTCTCAAAGATCCGATGACCCTAAAAGGTCGTGCATACGGCTTGTATTTTTAGGGAGCTTTTGAAGAAAAAAACTTCAAAATGCATTTTCCCCTACAGTTTTGATCTTTCTCTCTCTCCCTTTTTTTTTTTTTTTTTGGTTTGAGGCATCCCTAAGGAGTCGTGCATACGGCTTGTGCTTTTTTAGTCGATCGGATGATTTTTGAATTTTTGGGGAATTTTTAAAGAAAAAATTTTAAAATGTGTCTCGTCCTACATTTTTGATCCGAAACCTCTCAAAGATCCGATGACCCTAAAAGGTCGTGCATACGGCTTGTATTTTTAGGGAGCTTTTGAAGAAAAAAACTTCAAAATGCATTTTCCCCTACAGTTTTGATCTTTCTCTCTCTCCCTTTTTTTTTTTTTTTTGGTTTGAGGCATCCCTAAGGGGTTGAGCATACGGCTTGCGCTTTTTTGTCGATCCGATAATTTCTGTATTTTTAGGGAATTTTTGAAGAAAAACTTCAAATGCATTTCCTCCTACAGTTTTAATCCGATTTCATTTATTTTTGGTATGAGGCATCCTTAGGTGGGTCGGGCATACGGCTTGTGCTATTTGACTCGACTTGGGAATTCTTGATTTCGAAAGGGAATTTTTGATAAAAATACCTCAAAATGCATCTTCTCCTGCAGTTTTGATCAGACATCATTTATTTTGGGGCTGAGGCATGCTTAGGGTGTCGTGAATACGGCCTGTGCTTTTCGAGTCGATCAGAATTTTTGGTGAATTTTTGAATAAAAAAACTTCAAAATGCATTTCCTCCTACTGTTTTTATCAGATTTCATTTATTTTTGATACAAGCCGACTTTAGGGGGTCATGCATACGGCTTGTGCTTTTTGAGTGAATTGGAAAACTTTTGAATTTTTTTCGGAATTTAAAAAAAAAATAAATGAATCTTCTCCTGCAGCGCATAAACGCAAGTTAAATGAACTTGCGCAGTAGTCAGATTTAACAACCGCACATCAACGCAAGTTAAATAAACATTCGCATTGGTCCGAAATGTGAACCATTGACGGAAGATAAACATGCAAACTGGTCCAAAATAAGCACCGCGCATCAACGCAAGTTAAATAAACATGCGCAATGGTCCGAAAAAAGAACTACGCGTCGACGCAAATTGAATAGACATGCGCAGTGGTCCGAAATGCGGATCGAGCATCAACGCAACCTAAAGAAACATGCGCACTGGTCCGAAATGCGAACCGCGCATCAACGCAAGTTAAATAAATATGCACACTGGTCCGAAAAAAAGAACCGCGAATCAGCGCAACCCAAAGAAACATGCGCACTGGTCTGAAATGAGAACCACGCATCAACGCAAGTTAAATAAACATGGGCAATGGTCGGAAATGCGAACCGCGCATCGACGGATGTTAAATAAACATGCGATCCGGTCCAAAATAAGCACCGCACATCAACGCAAGTTAAACAAACATGCGCACTTGTCCGAAAAAAGAACCACACATTGGCGAAAGTTGAATAGACATGCGCAGTGGTCTGAAATGAGAACCTCGCATCAACGCAAGTTAAATGAACATTCGCAGTGGTCCGAAGAAAGAACCACGAATCGACGCAAGTTGAATAGACATAAGAGTCGGGCATCGACGGGACTGAAATAAACATGCGTTCTGGTCCGAAATGCAATTCGCTTGTCAACGCAAGTTAAGTGAACCTACGCACTGGTCCGAAATGCGAACCTCGCATGAACGCAACCTAAAGAAACAGGTACACTGGTCCGAATTCCGAACCGCTCCTCAGCGCAAGTTAAATACACATTTGCACTGATCTAAAATAAGTACCGAGCACCAACACAAGTTAAATAAATATGCGCACTGGTCCAAAATGCGAACCACGCATCAACACAAGTTAAATAAACGTGCGCACTGGTGGAAAATGCGAAACGTTCATTAACGCAAGCTAAATAAACAAACACACTGGTCAGAAATGGGAACCGAGCATTAACGCAAGTTAAATAAACATGCGCACTGGTTAGAAATGCGAACCGAACTGCGCATTAACGCAAGTTAAATAACGTGCGCACTATTCAAAATAAGAACTGCGTATCAACGCAACTTAAATAAACATGCGCACTGGTCCAGAATAAGAACCGCGCATCAACTCAAATTAAAGAAATATGCGCAATGGCCTGAAATAAGAACCGCACATCGACACACGTTAAATAAACATGCGCAGTGGTTCGAAATGCGAACCACGCGCCAACGGAAGTTAAATAAATATTTGCACTGGTCCAAAATAAGCACCGCGCATCAACGCAAGTTAAATAAACATGCGCACTGGTCCGAAATTCGAACTGCTCATCAACGCAAGTTGAATAAATATGGGCACTGGTCCAAAATGCAAACCGCGCACCAACGCAAGTTAGATTAACATATGCACACGTCCAAAATAAGCACCGTGCATCAACGCAAGATAGATAAACATGCAAACTCTTCCGAAATGCGAACCGCGCATCAAGGCAACCTAAGGAAACTTGTACACTTGTCCAAAATAAGTACCGCTCATCAACGCAAGTAAAATTAACATGCGCACTGATCCGAAATAAGAACCGCACATCAACGCAAGTAAATAAACATGCGCATTGGTCCGAAAGAAGAACCGCACATCAACACAAGGTAAATAAACATGCGCACTGATCCGAAATAAGAACCGCACATCAACACAAGGTAAAAAACATGGGCGCTGGTCCGAAATGCCAACCGCACATCAACGCAAGTTAAATAAACATGTGCACTGGTCCAAAATAAGCACCGCGCATCAACGCAAGTTAAATAAACATGCGCACTGGTCCGAAATTCGAACCGCGCATCAACGCCACTTAAATAAACGTGTGGAGTGGTTCGAAATGTGAACCACGCTCCAACGCAAGTTAAATAAACATTTGTACTGGTCCAGAATAAGCACCGCGCATCAATGCAAGTTAAATAAACATGCGCACTGGTCCGATATTCGAACCGCGCGTCAACGCAAGTTAAATAAACATGCGCACCGTGCAAGTTAGAAAAACATGGAAACTCTTCTGAAATGCGAAACGCGTATCAAGACAACCTAAGGAAACTTGTGCACTTGTCCAAAATAAGTACCGCTCATCAACGAAAGTAAAATATACATGCGCATTGGTCTGGAATAAGAACCGCGCATTAATCTTTATTAAGTTAAATGAACATGTGCACGGTTCCAAAATGAGAGCCGCGCATCAACGCAAATTAAATAAACATGCGTACTTGTCTGAATAAGAACCGCGCATCGAGGCAAGTTACATAAATATGCGCACTGGTCCGAAATGCGAGCGTTGTTTGAAGGTATCTATGGCAGACTATCCAGTCTACCAGAGATACAAAAAATCTGTTCCCCATTTTTCACGTAAAGAAATCTTTGTATGCATTTATCGGTCTATGTTCTGGTCCGGTGCTAAATTAATTATTGAGCTAGCTCTTTGCCGTCTCATCTTTTGAAGCCCGATATTTCAGGGAAATTCCTTCGCTCATGCACGCTGGAATGGGTCTTATTGCTTTTCGTAAGCTGGGACTTTGTCCTTGGACAAACTTGTTTCTACTAGAGTCTTCGGTGAATTTCTTTAGCCTTTGAAATTCAAGTTTCCGAAATGAAAAGGAGATATAAAGAAAAGCACTTAAACGAGACTTTGACGTCTATGGTCCTGAAATTGTTCAAAGGTCAAAGGTCATCCGCGGTTGATTTTGTACTTTGTTGGGCACTTCGGCGGAAACTGGAAAACGGGTCGGCTGTTGAAGTTTCGGCGTCTCTGTATCGAATCTTCTCCAATAATGTATTTTGTGATGTATTGGAAACTCATTCGGGCTGGGCTCGATGTCCCTGGACGTTTTAGTTCTTCATTTTTCTGATTATTGGCTATGGTATGCCCTAATCAGCTTTTCTTTACAGCTACTTACTTTGTACATAACCACTGCATGTTGTATGGCTTCTGCTTTCGCTATTAACGACATCTGGCGTGTGTATTTGTGGCGTCACAAACTAAAACAAAACTTATAATTCGGAACTCTACTTTGAGTTTAGGTTAAGATTGCTAATTGCTGTCACATTGACAGGGGTCGTTTTTTTTTTAGTTTTTTCATTTATTTTTTTTTTTTTTTTTTTTGAGCCGAAATTTATTGTCTTCGAGATCCTCAACTGAATTTTGTAATAAAATTTGTTTTTTGTTCACTTTTGTGGGGGGGGGGGGGCTCGGTACGTTCATATTCTGTAGATTTTTCGGGCATGCGCCTTGGGCGCTCGCGAATTAACACACTGCAGTTCTTACTATGCTTAAGCTGTGGTTGTCTTCGCGCCATAAATATCACAATTTTCCCTGCTCAAAATATTCCGTCGGATTTCGACGAGCCCGAGAACGATCCCTGCATTGAGCAGTCTTAACAATTCCCATTCCATTCTCTTAATCCGAGATCAATTTGTGGTTAATTTAAACCTGCCCAGGAATGTCAAATATTTAATAATTTCTGATTAATTTTAAACTGTGATCTCATATATGTTCTCAGCACTAACGTTGTACCGCATGTTCTCAGCATTGATGTGGTACCGCATGTTCTCAGCACTAACGTTGTACCGCGTGTTCTCAGCACTGACGTTGTACCGCATGTTCTCAGCAGTGATGTGGTACCGCATGTTCTCAGCACTAACGTTGTACCGCGTGTTCTCAGCACTGACGTGGTACCGCATGTCCTCGGCAGTGACGTGGTACCGCGTATTCTCACCAGTGACGTGGTACCGCATGTTCTCAGCAGTGACGTGGCACCGCATGTTCTCAGCACTAACGTTGTACCGCGTGTTCTCAGCACTGACGTTGTACCGCATGTTCTCATCAGTGACGTGGTACCGCATGTTCTCAGCAGTGACGTGGCACCGCATGTTCTCAGCACTAACGTTGTACCGCGTGTTCTCAGCACTGACGTGGTACCGCATGTTCTCATCAGTGACGTGGTACCGCATGTTCTCAGCAGTGACGTGGCACCGCATGTTCTCAGCACTAACGTTGTACCGCGTGTTCTCAGCACTGACGTGGTACCGCATGTTCTCATCAGTGACGTGGTACTGCGTGTTCTCAGCACTGACGTGGTACCGCATGTTCTCATCAGTGACGTCGTACCGCATGTTCTCAACAGTGACGTGGTACCGCATGTTCTCAGCACTGACGTTGTACCGCATGTTCTCATCAGTGACGTGGTACCGCATGTTCTCAGCACTGACGTGGTACCGCATATTCTCAGCACTGACGTTGTACCGCATGTTCTCACCAGTGACGTGGTACCGCGTGTTCTCATCAGTGACGTGGTACCGCGTGTTCTCAGCACTGACGTGGTACTGCATGTCCTCGGCAGTGACGTGGTACCGCGTATTCTCACCAGTGACGTGGTACTGCATATTCTCAGCACTAACGTTGTACCGCGTGTTCTCAGCACTGACGTTGTACCGCATGTCCTCGGCAGTGACGTGGTACCGCATGTTCTCAACAGTGACGTGGTACCGCGTGTTCTCAGCACTGACGTGGTACCGCATGTCCTCGGCAGTGACGTGGTACCGCGTATTCTCACCAGTGACGTGGTACCGCATATTCTCAGCAGTGACGTGGCACCGCGTGTTCTCAGCACTGACGTGGTACCGCATGTCCTCGGCAGTGACGTGGCATCGCGTGTTCTCAGCACTGACGTGGTACCGCATGTCCTCGGCAGTGACGTGGTACCGCGTACTCTCACCCGTTGCGTGGTACCGCATATTCTCAGCACTAACGTTGTACCGCATGTTCTCAACAGTGACGTGGTACCGCGTGTTCTCAGCACTGACGTGGTACCGCATGTTCTCAGCAGTGACGTGGCACCGCGTGTTCTCAGCACTGACGTGGTACCGCATGTCCTCGGCAGTGACGTGGTACCGCGTATTCTCACCAGTGACGTGATACCGCATATTCTCAGCACTAACGTTGTACCGCATGTTCTCAACAGTGACGTGGTACCGCGTGTTCTCAGCACTGACGTGGTACCGCATGTTCTCATCAGTGACGTGGCACCGCGTGTTCTCAGCACTGACGTGGTACCGCATGTCCTCGGCAGTGACGTGGTACCGCGTATTCACACCAGTGACGTGGTACCGCATATTCTCAGCACTAACGTTGTACCGCGTGTTCGCAGCAGTGACGTGGTACCGCATGTTCTCTCCAGTGACGTGGTACCGCATATTCTCAGCACTAACGTTGTACCGCGTGTTCGCAGCAGTGACGTGGTACCGCATGTTCTCACCAGTGGCGTGGCACCGCATATTCTCAGCAGTGACGTGGTACCGCATGTTCTCGGCACTGACGTGGTACCGCATGTTTTCACCAGTGACGTGGCACCACATGTTCTCACCCTGATGTGTGTACCGCATGTTCTGAACACCGTTGTGGCTGTGAGGTTTGCAGCACTGAGGTGCTAACATTTCATATACCCAAGTTTCGCTTGCTTTCCTCACAATAGAAAACTTTCTAACGGTCTCAAAAGTGAGTTTTCTGCCGCATGGTGTCACCACTGATGGTCACAGATGACCGCACATTGTCCGGTATTATTATTATGGCTGAGGCGCTTTATGTTTTAAAGCATGGGAAATGTTTCTATAGTTTCTAAATCGGGGTTATTCGGGGTTTTTTTTCTTTTCTTTTTTTTGTTTTTTTTTTTTGTTTTTTTTTTTTTGTTTTTTGTTTTTGTTTTTTTTTTTTTGGTGGAGGGTCACAGATAGCTAATTACTTTTAAATTAAAGAAAATGATTTTGAATACTTTTATCACGCGTATGTATTGTTGTAACGGAGGGATATAGTTATGAGCTTGTCCGTTTGCCCGCATGTGTGCGCGGCTGTGCCTCCGAAACTATAAGTCGGATTGTTTTGAAATTTCACACACGGATAGAGCACACATTGAAGGCCCTGTACGGGGGATGGTGTCTCTGCCTTAGCACCGATTTCATGGGTCATCGGCCCTGTACGGGGGATGGTGTCTCTGCCTTAGCACCGATTTCACGGGTCATCGGCCCTGCACGGGGGATCGTGTCTCTGCCTTAGCACTGATTTCATGGGTCATCGGCCCTGCACGGGGGATCGTGTCTCTGCCTTAGCACCGACTTCATGGGTCATCGACCCTGCACGGGGATCGTGTCTCTGCCTTAGCACCGATTTCATGGGTCATCGGCCCTGCACGGGGGATCGTGTCTCTGCCTTAGCACCGATTTCATGGGTCATCCGCGTTACACGGGGGATCGTGTCTCTGCCTTAGCACCGATTTCATGGGTCATCGGCCCTGCACGGGGGATCGTGTCTCTGCCTTAGCACCGATTTCATGGGTCATCCGCGTTACATGGGGGATCGTGTCTCTGCCTTAGCACCGATTTCATGGGTCATCGGCCCTGCACGGGGGATCGTGTCTCTGCCTTAGCTCCGATTTCATGGGTCATCGGCCCTGCACGAGGGATCGTGTCTCTGCCTTAGCACCGATTTCATGGGTCATCGGCCCTGTACGTGGGGTCGTGTCTCTGCCTTAGCACCGATTTCATGGGTCATCGGCCCTGCACTGGGGATCGTGTCTCTGCCTCAGCACCGATTTCATGGGTCATCGGCCCTGCACGGGGGATCGTGTCTCTGCCTTAGCACCGATTTCACGGGTCATCGGCCCTGCACGGGGGATCGTGTCTCTGCCTTAGCACCGATTTCACGGGTCATCGGCCAAGCACGTGGGATCGTGTCTCTGCCTTAGCACCGATTTCATGGGTCATCGGCCCTGCACGTGGGATCGTGTCTCTGCCTTAGCACCGATTTCATGGGTCCTCGGCGCTTCACGGGGGATCGTGTCTCTGCCTTAGCACTGATTTCATGGGTCATCGGCCCTGCACTGGGGTTCGTGTCTCTGCCTTAGCACCGATTTCATGGGTCCTCAGCCCTGCACGGTGGATCGTGTCTGTCTGAGGCTTTAATTTCATACAGAAATTTCTAACTCTTATCATTTTGAGAATATCCTGTTAGAAGTTTAGAAGTGGTCAGTTTTGTGTAAACGTGATTTAATGAAGGCAGGGAGTACGGAAACTATTAAACCAAAAAGGGTAATTCTTATCTGCGAATCTTATCGATTTTCCATGTTTTTTTTTTTTTCGGTTGCCAGGCCGAAGACGGCGGGCACGATAGGTCAGATGAAGCGGTCACTGAGTACGTCCAGTGTCCAGTCTCCCGCCGGCTCCGAGCTTAAGCTCAGCGAGGGCACCACTGTCTTCTGCAACAACGAACTCGGTATGTCTGTCCTAAAAGAAAGACAAGAAACAACAACAACAGCTAAGTTAAATAACAGCGAAACGAGCGATGCAAAACTACCCGAAATGTTTTCAAGAAAAGAAAGAGAGCGTATTTGTTTGAGTTTCATGGTACAGTCGCACATTAAAAAAGGAAGTGACCCGGCCAAGTCTAAAACATTTTAAAGTAAAGATGTAAAACGCTGTAATTGTATAGGACAGTCACTTGCTTTAATAGCTTTGGTGCTATAAGTAGAGAGGTACAGCTTTTTGTCGCGTGTGTCGCGCAGGCACGATCCGGTACGTGGGCGGCGTGGACTTCGCGGAGGGCACGTGGCTAGGCGTGGAGCTGCGCACAGCGCGGGGCAAGAACGACGGCGCGGTTCAGGGCAAGCGCTACTTCACGTGCGCGTCAGGCCACGGCCTGCTCGTGCGGCCCAGCAAGGTCACCGTGCGCGGCGTAAACGGCGCCAAGCTCGTGGCGGACGGCGCGGGGAGCGCGGGTGGTGGCGTGGAATCTCCTGGAGCGAAGGCCGCTTCGGAGGCTCAGCCTAGGGCCTCAGACGCTCAGCCAGGGGCCTCAGGTGCTCAGCCTGGGGCCTTGGACGCACGGGGCGGAGGTAGCGCAGCAGAAAGCCAAGACGGTGTTTCTAAATCAGACCTGCGGGCAGGGCAAGTGGAATCCCCGCGAGGGGGCGGGCGTGAGGCCAGTCAGTCAGGGTCAAGGCAAGACACTTGATGGGGCTGACAATAACAACAATCTCACCATGATTTTGTCATAGAATCTGTTAAATTGTTACCAGAAATGACTCAGCAGTCATGAACTTATTATAGGGGAAGCATGCAGCTTTGTGTCTCGTTTCTTGTCGTTTTGGAACATAAACAAAAGATGGTAACTTCATTAAAACTGCAGAAAAAATATGAAGAAAAAGGCTGATTTTGTGTTGTAAATGCGGAGTACTTTGTGATACAGTTAAGTTTGCAAAATGTTTTAAAATAATCATAATTCCGTCGACTGCTTATGCAAACTTTCTTGTGTCGTGTACACGTCACGTGTGACGTGCACACGGTCGTCATTTCGTCGAGATCATTCCACGGAGGTGTGTGTGAGGTTCCAGGTGTTCGTGCAGTTCCTGGGGTTCCTCTTGTTCTTGAGGTTCGTGAGGTTCGTGCCGTTTCTGATATTTGTGAGGTTTCTGAGGTCATTGAGGTCTCACTCTGTGCTAACACTTCTGTTCGTTTTCCTGAGATGTCAACCTACAGATGCCGGTAGATCGACTTCTGAGGACGTAATCTTACGTGACGTAACATTATTATTATTATTATTATTATTATTATTATTATTATTATTATTATTATTATTATTATTATTATTATTATAGAAACAGTTATATAGCCCGTTCATCAATATTAGTTCTAAGGGCTTTACAATATATAACAATGATCACATAATAGTCAAAATTGATTTAAAACATTACTAAAGTGTGACTGGAATGAAACATTCCAAAAAAAATTGAATAAAATCACTAATACTGAGATAATCAACAATTGAATGCCTGGGTAAGAAAATGAGTTTTAAGCTTCTTCCTAAAATCAGTAATGGTTCCAGCATTTTTTATACTTTCTGGAAGCTGATTAGAGATCATGTGACGTAACATGTGAGCTGCCGTCGCCGTTAACACTGTACTGAAACGGAGGCAAGTTTTTTGAGAACTTTGGTGCACCCACGTATACGGCTACACCTTTCAATGATGTCCCTCGCGTTGTGTCATTGTGCCGTCTGGACCTACAGCTGGACCCGTTTGAGGAGGTTCTCGCCGAAGCTTTGTCAAGCAGACGGCATACGGATAGAACATGTACCTGCAGAAGGTTGTTTTTTTTTTCTTGGCCGGTTACTGCTGCGTAAAACTCGATATTTTGCAGGATATTAACCTTTCGTGATTTCGCCCCAGGTTACCAAGGTAAATTGAGCATACTTTACCACAATGGATAATGCCATCACAGCTTACAAACTGGTGTCACGTGACACAAAACACTCGGTGCTAGGTTACACACGCTTTATGGTGAGAGAGGGGGTATCGGGACGGTTAATGGTGAATTTCCCCCACCCCCCCTCGCCGCGGAGGTGAGAGGGGGTGGATAATGCCATCAAAGCTTATAGACTGGTGTCATGTGACACGTGACACTCGGTGCTAGGCTACACACGCCCGAGGCATTGTGTCAGTGTTTTATAATGCATTGTTTGTTATTGTTAGTAGTTGTTACTGTGGTGTTAATCGCTTACGTGCTTGCTCGTCTGCCTCTGTGTGTGTGTGTGACTACACCAGGCCCCATGATACTGCTGATACTGCTGGTGATTGTACTCAGATAGTACCGAGAGAGGCATGCCGTAATGTTATAACGTATTCGTTAAGTTTAGGTTGTACACAATTGTAGCGTTCTACTGCCAGATTCACTGCTGTTGGAGTGCACTATTTGGGGTGCCGATACCCCCTGAGCGTTGTGTTCGGGGTGGGGGTAACCTACTCCCCCCACCCCCTTCACTTCACTAACGCTCTGTCTGCACCTGTCGTCTATTACAATTTTTTTTTGGATAAGGGTGATATACTGTTATTCGGTAGTTCATGTACTGTTATTCAGTAGTTTATAATATGTTAGGTTATCAATACTTTTATAAAGAGACGAAGTAAAACATTTTTATAAATCTTTATTATTAACATATTGAGTTGTATAAATTATTATAGACAATAAAATGAATTAAAATATACTAAAATATTCCTTATTTTAGCGTTATTGCTTATGTTTCAAAAATTATAGATTTACCAAAAAAAAACAAACAAACAAAAAAAAAACAAAAAGCAAGTCTGATCGTTTAAAAATTGACACCTATAAGGAAATACTCTTTCCATTGACCAGTATTTTGATGATTATGGTAATATGACCGACTGCAAAGTGAGTAGGGGAAAGCTCCGCGGAGGCTAGGTGGCGGGCAGCAAAGTGATTAGGGGAACGCTCCGCGGAGGCTAGGTGGCGGGCAGCAAAGTGAGTAGGGGAAAGCTGCGCGGAGGCTGGGTGGCGGGCAGCAAAGTGAGTAGGGGAAAGCTGCGCGGAGGCTAGGTGGCGGGCAGCAAAGTGAGTAGGGGAAAGCTACGCGGAGGCTAGGTGGCGGGCAGCTAGGAGAAAGCTCCGCGGCGGGCAGCAAAGTGAGTAGGGGAGTGGGATCCCCAGCCACGGCACATTGTCTTTGCGGATATTTTTAGCTTAATAACGGCAACACTGGTGGACAGGTTCGCGGTCCTTGCCACCCCCTCCTCCCTCCGCCGCCTCTCCCATCCCATGTACTTTTACTTCTGTTTTATTTGCGTATTTTATTTAGTTATTTGCACATTTGTCTTTTAATGAAGGAAGACAAATTGTTACAGTGTATACACAGCTGCTGACAAAGGTGACACGGTCTGCAAGGGAAACTATAACACGTCCTATCATCCTACTGCTATAGCACGTCCTGTCACCCTACTCCCATAGCAAGTCCTATCATCTTACTCCTATAGCACGTCCTGTCATCCTACTCCTATAGCAAGTCCTATCATCCTACTCCTATAGCAAATCCTATCATCCTGGTCCTGTGGCAAGTCCTATCATCCTAGTCCTATAGCAAGTCTTATCATCACACTGTCCATAAAACATACTGACCTATTTGTGTGTATTATTTATGTGTCGCTCAATTCACGGCATTGGCTATTCACGGTAAATCACAAGCACAATTAGTTTCTCATTGTGTGTGTTTTGACACTGAGGGGGCGCGGTTTACTGCAGATACAGCATTGTTTCCCTTAACATGACCAGCGCCCGTATTCAGGAAATTTGCTCTTGTTCAAAATAAGTTTCAAACTTGAGCTTCAAGCTTGCTTGAGCATTTGCTCAAAATATAATCTTAAACTGTTCCAAACTAAGTACAATAGCTCATGTGTGGTAGGTTGTGATAATGCATGGTGGTAGTATGGGGGATGGGGTTGTTACATGTATAATTTTAATTGCTGAAGTAAAGTACTTAACTTATTTGAAGTGTTTCAGATATATTACACTTCAAAAACTTGTTAACATATTTTGTGGGCGACAAAAAGTTACTTGCATTTTTTGGAACTTGACGCTTTTTTAAGTCACCTTCATGCAGGCCTATTTGTACGCCTATGGATAAGCCCGTATTACTTTTGAACCAGGTTTACTTATTGAATAATCAAAGGTCATAATGGGTCACATTTTGAGTGAAAGCCATGTTGCTGAATACGGACGCAGGACCAAAATAAAGACCATGGAGATTGGGATCAACTCGGAAATATAACAATTCTTGAGCTGGCCTTGTCACTGGTCGTAACAGAGGGATTCCACTCTTAAGTATGGATTTATTTACGATTATTGTGCCATTGTGGAGGGCTCTGTGTAATCTGGATCTAATCATGTGTTATTTTTTCTACTATAAAAGATTGCCACTATGAATGGAGTTCAACTCCCCGCAGGAGGGATGGGAAAGTCACGCAAAGCCTTACAAGCCATTCATAGTGTGCAGATCCAGAACAGAGCGATGTATACATGCGGACGAATGCGTCTTATAATCCAAGCTCTTGACACAATTGTGATTTTTTTCTATAGCATGAGCACTTAACACGTTTCCTCACAAAAAACCCGACGTCTTTAGTGAACAAAAGTTGAGATCACATTAACCAGCTATAAAAATAAATAACTCATAAACTTGTTGAACTGTTGTAAGTATGTGTGGTGTGATAAGACGAAGTAATAAAAATGACTGTGTAATTGTTTATAGTGCAGAGCTGATGTGAAGGTGTGCGAGCTTAGTCATACACGGCGAGTGAAAGCGCTGAGGAGGAAGCGGCGAGCGATGCACTGTCGTATCGGCCCCTTGCAGACTTGAGTAATATTTTTCTCAAAAAAAAAAACAAAAAAACAAACAAAACAAAACAAAACAAACAAAAAAAACTGGCAAGTCTTATCGCATGGATATATTTTATTCACAGTAAATCTGTCAGCCTTGAGAGAAGGTTTTTGGCATTTTTGTTGGTGCCTGACTACAGTTATCCTGACTACATAGTTATCCTGGACTAGGCTATCTTGTGTAACTAGACAGCATGACTGAGCAGTGCGGAGAATCGGATCAGTTCGGATCTACCCTGTCTCTTCCTATTGGCTACGAGGTGGTCCGATCCGTAGACTACGCGCTGATACGGGATCAGAAGTATCTGAAGAACTGGGACGGCTACGTGCACGACCTACTCGCCAGCGGCCACGTGCATGACGCAGCACTTTATGACCTCCGCGGGGCGCGCTTAGCCACTTCGCGCCCGGACTTCGGATTATCGTTTGAGGAATTCTCCACTCTGTTGTACGGATATGTGGACACAAACCACCTGCGCACACAAGGCGTGTCGGTGAATGGTACGGCGTATGATTTAGCTTACGCCGACGGCCGCAGGGGCATTATGGGTAGGCTTGGCTTACCAGCAGCGGGATGTTCTATCTGTAAGACTAATAAGTTGTTAATTGTTGCAGTCCATTCCAACAGAATGAAGGGGAAACTATGCAACCAAACTGTCATGAGTATGGGCGATTTCTTTCTCAGAAAAGACTTGTGATTTACCAGATTTCAGAATCGTATTATAGCAAACGACTATAGATGAAAGGCAACTTTTTAATTTGTACGCAAGAAAAGTATATATCTGTGTGCTGTGAGAGAGAGAGAGAGAGAGAGAGAGAGAGAGAGGGGAGAAGGGAGAAATAGAGACATAGAGAGATAGGGGGAAGGAGAGAAGGAAGAGAGAGAGAGAGTGAATGAATGAATATGGTGTTTGTGGTGGAGAATTCTTTCACGTGTAATTAGAGGGAAGAATATCAGTTTTTGCCTTCAACACGAATGGCTACAAATTAGTTCGTCAAAAACGCCCGAGACATTGCTGTGATGAGAAAAAACGCCCGAGACATTGCTGTGATGAGAAAAAACGCCCGAGACATTGCTGTGATGAGAAAAAACGCCCGAGATATTGCTGTGATGAGAAAAAACGCCCGAGACATTGCTGTGATGAGAAAAAACGCCCGAGACATTGCTGTGATGAGAAAAAACGCCCGAGACATTGCTGTGATGAGAAAAAACGCCCGAGACATTGCTGTGATGAGAAAAAACGCCTGAGACATTGCTGTGATGAGAAAAAAATACAACTGAACAGTTTCAATACAATTTTATATCTCTGTAGTATGTGGTCGGTTTGACTTTATTTGTAACGAGGACTGCTCCAGAAGCTGCTCTCTACAGTGTGCACGATAGACAGTGGACTGTGAAAAAAGTTATATGCATGGAAAGGGGTGCAGATCGACTCGAAAAAAGTGGACCGAAGTACGGCTGTTCGAACTAAAGACACACTACCAGTGGCTGAAACTTCAACAATATCTGTAAAGCTGCAATCTCATTTGACTTACAATGCAAAATCCATTGATGTATTGATTTCTATAATGCATGACGTAATTGTAATGACGGAAGTATAATGCAATAAAGGAGCCGAGAAAAAGTAATATGTTTGTATGTATATTAAATACAACTCAGCAGTCTATACGGCAATTATGTGTTATCTGAGTGAAATGGCTAAATTCTACCAGTCTGCCCGCGATGTAATATCTGCCCGATGGATTTATTAGTCAAGCACAAGGCTGTTTTTTTTCTTTTGCAGTCATGTATTGCATTTCAGAAGTCATCATGTTCTGTCTCGACTGCACACTGTAGTCAGGCACTAATGCCGACTTTGGTGTTCCCATGATGTGCTGTCAGATTATGACAACGTTCCAACGCTGACTTGTTAGGTTATGATAACTTTCCATTGATGTGCTGTCAGGTTATGATAACGTCCCCATTATGTACTGCCAGGTTATGGTAACGTTCCATTGATGTGCTGTCAGGTTATGATAACGTCCCCATTATGTACTGCCAGGTTATGGTAACGTTCCATTGATGTACTGTCAGGTTATGATAATGTTCCTGTGATGTATGTCAGGTTATGATAACGTTCCTATGATGTACTGTCAGGTTATGGTAACATTCCCATGATGTAATCAGGTTATGATAACGTTCCCACGATGTAATGGCCGGTTATGATAACGTTCCCATGATGTACTGTCAGGTTGTGATAATGTTCCCGTGATGTATGTCAGGTTATGATAACGTTCCTATGATGTACTGTCAGGTTACGATAACGTTCCCGTGATGTATGTCAGGTTATGATAACGTTCCCATGATGTACTGTCAGGTTATGATAACGTTCCCATGATGTACTGTCAGGTTATGGTAACATTCCCATGATGTAATCAGGTTATGATAACGTTCCCACGATGTAATGGCAGGTTATTATAACGTTCCCATGATGTACTGCCAGGTTGTGATAATGTTCCCGTGATGTATGTCAGGTTATGATAACGTTCCTATGATGTACTGTCAGGTTACGATAACGTTCCCGTGATGTATGTCAGGTTATGATAACGTTCCCATGATGTACTGTCAGGTTAGGATAACGTTCCCATGATGTACTCGGGTTATGATAACATTCCCACGATGTACTGACAAGTTATGATAACGTTAACATGAATTACTGTCAGGTTATGATAACGTTCCCATGGTGTACTGTCAGGTTATGATAACGTTCCCGTGATGTATGTCAGGTTATGATAACGTTCCCATGGTGTACTGTCAGGTTATGATAACGTTCCCACGATGTACTGTCAAGTTATGATAACGTTCCCGCGATGTACTTTCAGGTTATGATAACGCCCACTATAACGTTCCCGGTGTGTTACTAGGATATAATAACGTGCTCTTATTGTTATGTATACGGTGAGTTGGGGGGGGGGGGGGAGGGGAGCTATCAACAATTATGAACATGAAGGCGAAATGAATAATAAGAACTGAATAAAAAATACACAAGTCCACCATTTTTTTGAGCTGGTGCATAAACTTCTAAATGAGTATTGTGTTCATGAGATTCCTCATTAAGATGGTGAATCATTCGATTTCTCTTGTTTCCCTTGTAAATGATCACTGATTAGAAAACCCGTCAGAGTGAAATAAGAAAAAAAAAACAACTTTCACTGTTTTAATTTTTATTCAAGGCAAATCAGGAACATTTCAAATACTTAAATATCAACACCAAAACATTTGAGTGTTGGAATTCTGAAAACCTGCGCTGTCAAAATTCATTGCATGGAAAATGTCTGGAAAACTCAGTGAAAACAAAGGGAATTTCATTTCGGATTCCAGGTGGCCATCCTGTATGTAACAACATACTAATCTGGACCCATATTTTTCGGTTATAACGATGCATTTTCTCGCTCCTCGATGTCGTAACAACGAAGTTGCACTGTATTTTATACAAGATATCGTACGGAACACGAAACTGTCCTCGCCGCCCAGCCTTACGGTGTTTTTAAGGCAGAAAAAAATACACTGTTATTACGCTGACATTGCAATGGTACTAAGCCTATTACTTATAACAGATATGTCACAGATATATTACAGGTACATCACAGATATATCACTGTGACGTAACACTCGCACAGTCAATGGATGACTGTCCCAGTTATCAGACCGCGTGACGTCACAAGTTTCTTTGCTATGGGAATAGAAAACATCAGGTTGGAGTTTTTGCTATGTGTGTGTGAATGTGTTGACGGTGGTGCGCTAGTTGGCGACCTGTATGGGCGGTACTGGGGGTCCCGTTGAGAACTCCTCTTCCTCTTCAATCAGGGGTTCGAACCCCTTGCCCTCTATCTCCGTATCCTCGCGCACGCTCGTGGCTGCGGTCTCTGGCCGCGAGGCCACCGCTTCTTGCTGTGACGTCACGCTGGCGTAGCGCTCGCGCACAAGCTGCTTGAGATAGAGGAACTTGTGCGCCGCCGGGAAGAACTTGCGCACGAAGAAGATGTGAAGCTGGTGCGTCCAGAAGTTAAACTGGCGAGTCGCCTCGTCTGGCTCGTCCACCTCGTAGTCGGTGTAGTCCCCTCCTGAAACAGAGCACAGTGACACAGTAGTCCGTGTAGTCCCCTCCTGAAACAGAGCAGAGTGACACAGTAGTCGGTGTAGTCCCCTCCTGAAACAGAGCACAGTGACACAGTAGTCGGTGTAGTCCCCTCCTGAAACAGAGCACAGTGACACAGTAGTCGGTGTAGTCCCCTCCTGAAACAGAGCAGAGTGACATAGTAGTCGGTGTAGTCCCCTCCTGAAACAGAGCACAGTGACACAGTAGTCGGTGTAGTCCCCTCCTGAAACAGAGCACAGTGACACAGTAGTCGGTGTAGTCCCCTCCTGAAACAGAGCACAGTGACACAGTAGTCGGTGTAGTCCCCTCCTGAAACACAGAAGAGTGACATATATCAATGGAGTTAGTCATCATCCGGACTCCATTTCGTATTCCATCAAAGAAAAGGCATCGAAAATTGCAGGGGTTGGGTATGGAGGAGGGAGAGAGGGTGCCTTTATGCCCCAACAGCTCGTGTACTGCAGAAGTCTGAGGGGGACATTTAGCGAGGCAGGGGGGGGGGGGGGGGGGGGCTCTATGCTTCAACACCTTGTGTACTGCAGAAATCTGCCAACATTTGGGATTCAAAGGACTTTGATTTCCTAGACAATTTATGTTACGGTGAACTTTTCTTGTAAAAAAAAATCAGAGTGAATCTATGTATTGTGCTGAGATAATGTAAGAAAGTCTTAATAAAATAAATATAAATCATATCCAAATCTGAAAGCCAGCGAATAAGCTCTTTTTTTTTTTTTTTAGCTATATATAATCCATAACGCCCGTTCCTTGACTGAGCAGACCTCTACCGCAGCACTGATGACGTAAGGAGCGAAGCGCTAACCTTCCGTCTGCGCATCCTCGCCCGGCTCCGACTCGTGCGCCATGGACAGGGCGCTCTTGACGGGGTCGGGCGTCGCGGCCTCACCCCCGCCCTCGCTGCGCCCGCTCATGAAGGACGTACTCTTCTGTGGTGGGCCTGGAGATACAAAAACCGGAAATGTGGGGTCTGTACAAAAATACTGACGTTCTCGTGATAAAGCCTGCAGTGTATGACAGTACAACGTAAAATATATCAAGCCTCATTTCTACCATAAAACTGTCGTTATTTAAGCAAGAAAAGAACACCTCAGCCGGTATCTGAGAAGCAAAATATTCTTGTGTATTTATTTGCACTACAACAAGCGCTACAAGCACTACAACAAGCGCTACAACAAGCGCTACAAGCGCTACAGCAAGCGCTACAACAAGCGCCCACCCACCGAGCGTGGTCTCTGACTTCTTGGCGCTGTCGGGGTGGGTGTGGTGGCTAGCCTGGCCCTCAGACGCGGCCGCGGCCGACGAGCTGGACGCGTGCGGGTCGGCCGGCTTGGTCGAGCCCGTCTTGGCTGTCATCTGTGACGCGGAGCGCGGGTTGGGCGAGCCTGCTTCCGACTCGGCGCGCGCGTCTTTCTCCGGGCTGCCCGCGTCGCCTTCTCCCTCATCGCCACCTACTCGCGGAGGAAGGAGGGGGAGAAAAAAGTGAGATTTCTAAGGAACTACTTTTTTGGTAACTACTTGAATGTGTTAACAATGTGTTAACACCGAATCAGTCCATTTCAATATTTATATTTACCACGAACATCAGCAATTATTTCAATTTAAATTAATTAAAGCTATTCTCTTTTTTTTACAAAATCCAAATCTGATCAATGTTCAGGAAAAACTTCCAACCTCCAGTATGAAAAACTAAATTAGCAAAACAGCTTGTTGACTTACCGACTTGGCTGGCCATTCTGGACGGGGAGGCGGGCACGGAGAGGTAGCTGGGCTCGTGAGTCATGGTGGTGCTTGGGCGGGGCGTGGTCGGGTCCTTGACAACCGCCTCGGTGACGAAGACCTGTGCGCAGCCAACCAGCGCCTCGAAGAACTCCAGGAAAGTGATCTGCAAAGGGAAGAGGCGAATATGGATAACTTGATCAACTCGCCAGTGCCTTCCTGGCTGACTTCTATCTTTCCGTGGAAGTTCCTGGCTGACTTCTATCTTTCCGTAGAAGTTCCTGGCTGACTTCTATCTTTCCGTGGAAGTTCCTGGCTGACTTCTATCTTTCCGTGGAAGTTCCTGGCTGACTTCTATCTTTCCGTGGAAGTTCCTGGCTGACTTCTATTTTTCCGTGGAAGTTCCTGGCTGACTTCTATCTTTCCGTGGGAGTTCCTCACTGATTTCTATTACTCACACGCACAAACAGTGTGGTGCAAACACAGCTTTCAATCTTAATTACAGGAATATTCTTAACTACTGTGCGCAATAATATTTCTGTGCCGCAACTAAATAAGTAAAGAGTTGAATAGATAACATCATAATTTTAACAGAAATGAATGAAGGGCTGTCTGTGAACGCCCATGTATTGAGTCCGCGGGGGCGGGGTAATGTGTTGGGGTTGAGACTTATTGACAGCCCACCTCAAGCTCCAGGATACAGGCCGCCATCTTAGGATCTTTGCCAGGGGGCATGGGGGAGGGGAGGGGGCGTGGTAATGTATTGGGGGTGACCGTGATTGACAGCTCACCTCAAGCTCCAGGTTACACGCGCCCTCCTCGTCCGCCACTTTAGGATCGTTGTGGGAGGGGAGGGGGGAGGGGACGTGGTAATGTGTTGGGGTTGGCCGTGATTGACAGCTCACCTCAAGCTCCAGGTTACAAGCGCCCTCCTCGTCCGCCACTGTGGGATCGTTGTGGGCGGGGAGGGGGGAGGGGGGAGGGGGGAGGGGGGAGGGGGGAGAGGGCGTGGTAATGTGTTGGGGGTGACCGTGATTGACAGCTCACCTCAAGCTCCAGGTTACAAGCGCCCTCCTCGTCCGCCACTGTGGGATCGTTGTGGGCGGGGAGGGGGGAGGGGGGAGGGTTCGTGGTAATGTATTGGGGTTTGACTACGATTGACAGCTCACCTCAAGCTCCAGGTTACAGGCGCCCTCCTCGTCCGCCACCTTGGGATCGTTATGGGCCAGGATGTCAATGATTTCCTTCGTCGTTAACTCGTTGTTGATCAATCCCAGGTCCTGTCAGCAACAACAAATATAATCATGATTAAATAATCATAAAGAGCTTAATGAAGAATTTTACAATATGAAACAAGCTCGAAAAAAAAATACTAACCCAGTATTGTTTAACATTGTAGTTGGTTTTATGACATTATGGCAAAGACTATGCGAACAGCGTAGTCGCGGGAGCACACTAAGGTTCGCAATTCTGCCCAAACTGTCGGTTCGGTGCTCGCATTTATTTTTTGTTCGGTCGGGGCTCGCGCAGCACGTGTTTTCCGGACGAAAACCCTTTCGGATCCTCTACCCTGGTGTGGCAGCATATCCAGCCTCGATATACCCCACCATCCCTCCCCTCCCTCCTTCCCTGGCTCTCCTAAGTCATATTCTCTGGTGTGATATTCATTTTAAATTTCCGTCACAGGCATACCTTCATACCAGTAGATGATTACTGCCACAGACCCTTTGCATAAACACGTCACACGCATACCTTCATACCAGTAGATGATTACTGACACAGACCCTTTGCATGAACACGTCACAGGCATACCTTCATACCAGTAGATGATTACTGCCACAGACCCTTTGCATAAACACGTCACACGCATACCTTCATACCAGTAGATGATTACTGCCACAGACCCTTTGTACAAACACGTCACAGGCATTACTTCATACCAGTAGATGATTACTGCCACAGACCCTTCGCATAAACACGTCACAGGCATACCTACATACCAGTAGATGATTACTGTCACAGACCCTTTGTACAAACACGTCACACGCATACCTTCATACCAGTAGATGATTACTGACACAGACCCTTTGCATGAACACGTCACAGGCATACCTTCATACCAGTAGATGATTACTGCCACAGACCCTTTGTACAAACACGTCACAGGCATTACTTCATACCAGTAGATGATTACTGCCACAGAGCCTTTGCATGAACACGTCACAGGCATACCTTCATACCAGCAGATGATTACTGCCACAGACCCTTTGCATGAACACGTCACAGGCATATCTACATACCAGTAGATGATTACTGTCACAGACCCTTTGTACAAACACGTCACAGGCATACCTTCATACCAGCAGATGATTACTGCCACAGACCCTTTGCATGAACACGTCACAGGCATACCTACATACCAATAGATGATTACTGCCACAGACCCTTTGTACAAACACGTCACAGGCATTACTTCATACCAGTAGATGATTACTGCCACAGACCCTTTGCATGAACACGTCACAGGCATACCTACATACCAGTAGATGATTACTGTCACAGACCCTTTGTACAAACACGTCACAGGCATACCTTCATACCAGTAGATGATTACTGCCACAGACCCTTCGCATAAACACGTCACAGGCATACCTTCATAATGAACAGGAAGTCCCGCATCTTCATTGAGTTTTCCTTCAGGTCGCTCTGAAATAACCAGAAACATGTGTAAATACAGTGAAAATTCCAAGTCTGAAATCTGCGAGTTCAAGGTTTTAAGTACAGAATTTTAAAAACTAAGATCCTAATTTATAATTGGTGTTTCGTAGTTCAATGTTTCACTTCTCCAATGATAATAAAAGGCCAATTATTTACAGGTTTCTTGAACGAAACAAGGAATGGAACAGGAATTAACATAGCGGTTCAGAAGACAGCAACAAAACAAAAACACATGGACTTGTACTTTCATCAGCAAACTGTCAGTCATTGCCATGGAAACCAGATACGTATATAATGTAACCACTGCATACAGCAGGCAGCAGTTAGTCGTTTCGCAGATGATATTTATCGATGTAGTTGTGTATGTTAGAGCTTTGTGAGAACACCTGCCAAGCCCTCTTCAGCTCGCCTCACCTTCCTCGGATAACAGAACTGCTGGTAGACGTCGTACGTCTGATCTGTGTGTACCAGCGCGTTCACCGCACGCCGCAGCTCACGGTAGATGTAGCCTGAAAAGTACAAAACAGTACATCGAAACAAGTACACTACAACCCGAACCGTCGTTGTTGCCCAACAGCCAACCTCTACGGCGGGTTTGGTCTGTTGTGTATCACACCTTTCATTCCGCAGACCTACTTGGGATTCCGCGAAAATAATACTCATAAAAGTGAGGGACTACTTTTTAAAATATCCATCCGCTCTGTGTTCACACATAACAGATAGATCTCTCAGCGGTCATCTGTTCTATAACAACGCGCGTACAGTATCTCGAAAGCTTAGTGCTGGCTCTTTCAAACTCACCAGACATAGTTTTCAACCTACCCACTTTAAATTAAAAAAAAAAAACTTTTAAACAGCAACATCTGACAAACAGCAATCTACTACAGAACCGTTATTTTATACTAAAGAAATTCTCACCAGTGTCAGACAAACAGACTTTCCTTATCAAGATGAAAAGAAATACATATAAATCTGACCTTTGACATTGCAGGCATTCTTAAGGATGTTGTCCAAGATGAGCTGAGACAAGCAGTTAGCCAGCACCGGACCCCTGCCCCTGTCAACACACGGGCAGCATATGAGCACAGCTTGCTTATTCACACGTCAATATCAGTTCATTTTTGGAGTGTTCGGATGTGCTGGCACAGTGCCAGCATATGCAGAAGGAGGACAGAAGGTTACACTTTGATCATCCCGTCACCTTTCCACTAATGAATCACACTGCTTTTAGCAGACATTACGATCATCCCGTCACCTTTCCACTAATGAATCAGACTGCTGTTAGCAGATATTACGATCATCCTGTCACCTCTCCACCAATAAATCAGAAAGCTTTTAGCAGACATTACGATTATCCCGTCACCTTTCCACTAATGAATCAGACTGCTGTTAGCAGATAATACGATCATCCTGTCACCTCTCCACCAATAAATCACACTGCTTTTAGCAGACATTACGATCATCCCGTCACCTTTCCACTAATGAATCACACTGCTTTTAGCAGACATTACGATCATCCCGTCACCTTTCCACTGATGAATCAGACTGCTTTTAGCAGACATTACGATCATCCCGTCACCTTTCCACTAATGAATCACACTGCTTTTAGCAGACATTACGATCATCCCGTCACCTTTCCACTAATGAATCACACTGCTTTTAGCAGACATTACGATCATCCCGTCTTCTTTCCACTAATGAATCAGACTACTTTTAGCAGATATTACGATCATCCCGTCACCTCTCCACCAATAAATCAGACTGCTTTTAGCAGACATTACGATCATCCCGTCACCTTTCCACTAATGAATCACACTGCTTTTAGCAGACATTACGATCATCCCGTCACCTTTCCACTAATGAATCAGACTGCTGTTAGCAGATATTACGATCATCCTGTCACCTCTCCACCAATAAATCAGACTGCTTTTAGCAGACATTACGATCATCCCGTCACCTTTCCACTAATGAATCAGACTGCTGTTAGCAGATATTACGATCATCCTGTCACCTCTCCACCAGTAAATCAGACTGCTTTTAGCAGACATTACGATCATCCCGTCACCTTTCCACAAATGAATCAGACTGCTTTTAGCAGACATTACGATCAGCCCGTCACCTTTCCACTAATGAATCAGACTGCTGTTAGCAGATATTACGATCATCCTGTCACCTCTCCACCAATAAATCAGACTGCTTTTAGCAGACATTACGATCATCCCGTCACCTTTCCACTAATGAATCAGACTGCTTTTAGCAGACATTACGATCATCCCGTCACCTTTCCACTAATGAATCAGACTACTTTTACCAGACATTACGATCATCCCGTCACCTTTCCACTAATGAATCACACTGCTTTTAGCAGACATTACGATCATCCCGTCACCTTTCCACTAATGAATCAGACTACTTTTAGCAGATATTACGATCATCCTGTCACCTCTCCACCAATAAATCAGACTGCTTTTAGCAGACATTACGATCATCCCGTCACCTTTCCACTAATGAATCACACTGCTTTTAGCAGACATTACGATCATCCCATCACCTTTCCACTAATGAATCAGACTACTTTTAGCAGATATTACGATCATCCTGTCACCTCTCCAACAATAAATCAGATTGCTTTTAGCAGACATTACGATCATCCTGTCACCTCTCCACTAATAAATCAGACTGCTTTTAGCAGACATTACGATCATCCCGTCACCTTTCCACTAATGAATCACACTGCTTTTAGCAGACATTACGATCATCCCGTCACCTTTCCACTAATGAATCAGACTGCTGTTAGCAGATATTACGATCATCCTGTCACCTCTCCACCAATAAATCAGACTGCTTTTAGCAGACATTACGATCATCCCGTCACCTTTCCACTAATGAATCAGACTGCTTTTAGCAGACATTACGATCATCCCGTCACCTTTCCACCAATGAATCAGACTGCTGTTAGCAGATATTACGATCATCCTGTCACCTCTCCACCAATAAATCAGACTGCTTTTAGCAGACATTACGATCATCCCGTCACCTTTCCACTAATGAATCACACTGCTTTTAGCAGACATTACGATCATCCCGTCACCTTTCCACTAATGAATCACACTGCTTTTAGCAGACATTACGATCATCCCGTCACCTTTCCACTAATGAATCAGACTGCTGTTAGCAGATATTACAATCATCCTGTCACCTCTCCACCAATAAATCAGACTGCTTTTAGCAGACATTACGATCATCCCGTCACCTTTCCACTAATGAATCAGACTGCTGTTAGCAGATATTACGATCATCCTGTCACCTCTCCACCAGTAAATCAGACTGCTTTTAGCAGACATTACGATCATCCCGTCACCTTTCCACTAATGAATCACACTGCTTTTAGCAGACATTACGATCATCCCGTCACCTTTCCACTAATGAATCACACTGCTTTTAGCAGACATTACGATCATCCCGTCACCTTTCCACTAATGAATCAGACTGCTGTTAGCAGATATTACGATCATCCTGTCACCTTTCCACCAATAAATCAGACTGCTTTTAGCAGACATTACGATCATCCCGTCACCTTTCCACTAATGAATCAGACTGCTTTTAGCAGATATTACGATCATCCCGTCACCTTTCCACTAATGAATCACACTGCTTTTAGCAGACATTACGATCATCCCGTCACCTTTCCACTAATGAATCAGACTGCTGTTAGCAGATATTACGATCATCCTGTCACCTCGTCCACCAATAAATCAGACTGCTTTTAGCAGACATTACGATCATCCCGTCACCTTTCCACTAATGAATCAGACTGCTTTTAGCAGACATTACGATCATCCCGTCACCTTTCCACTAATGAATCAGACTACTTTTACCAGACATTACGATCATCCCGTCACCTTTCCACTAATGAATCACACTGCTTTTAGCAGACATTACGATCATCCCGTCACCTTTCCACTAATGAATCAGACTGCTGTTAGCAGATATTACGATCATCCTGTCACCTCTCCACCAATAAATCAGACTGCTTTTAGCAGACATTACGATCATCCCGTCACCTTTCCACTAATGAATCAGACTGCTTTTAGCAGACTTACGATCATCCCGTCACCTTTCCACCAATGAATCAGACTGCTGTTAGCAGATATTACGATCATCCTGTCACCTCTCCATCAATAAATCAGACTGCTTTTAGCAGACATTACGATCATCCCGTCACCTTTCCACTAATGAATCACACTGCTTTTAGCAGACATTACGATCATCCCGTCACCTTTCCACTAATGAATCAGACTGCTGTTAGCAGATATTACGATCATCCTGTCACCTCTCCACCAATAAATCAGACTGCTTTTAGCAGACTATTACGATCATCCCGTCACCTTTCCACCAATAAATCAGACTGCTTTTAGCAGACATTACGATCATCCCGTCACCTTTCCACTAATGAATCAGACTGCTTTTATCAGACATTACGATCATCCCGTCACCTTTCCACTAATGAATCAGACTGCTGTTAGCAGACATTACGATCATCCGTCACCTTTCCACCAATAAATCAGACTGCTTTTAGCAGACATTACGATCATCCCGTCACCTTCCACTAATGAATCAGACTGCTTTTAGCAGACATTACGATCATCCCGTCACCTTTCCACTAATGAATCAGACTGCTTTTAGCAGACATTACGATCATCCCGTCACCTATTCCACTAATGAATAAGACTGCTTTTAGCAGACATTACGATCATCCCGTCACCTTTCCACTAATGTATCAGACTGCTTTTAGCAGACATGATGATCACTCCGTCACCTTTCTACAACCACTTTACGATAAGGAGTCTGCGATTTCCTGTGTTTTCCTGGATAAACACCAATGCTCGTTCCTCACCTCAACGCACATGGCAGAGTTTCATACTACAGCACTTTCTCGTTATCTCGAACTCTGATATCCCCGTCACCTTGACCGATTTCTTTTTTCTCTTTTTGCATCACTGGCAGCACATTTTAATCCCACGACCGTCCAGTGAGGTAAGGAAAGCGCACTCTGCCTTCCCTCCGAAACACATCCATAACTACATAAGCTTTTTTAGCACTGCGCATAGTCTACTCGAACCCATATCTCTAATGACGTTTCATTTAATACCTGAATACTGGAAGCAGACACTCACTCGTGCTCTTCGCCATAGATACGGCAGGCAAGCACGATCAGCTGTCCCCATGTCCCTGACCGCAATCCACTCAATACCTGAATACTGGAGGCAGATACTTACTCGTACTCTTCGCCACAGATACGGTAGGCAAGCACGATCAGCTTCCCCAATGTCCCTGGCCACAATTCACTCAATACCTGAACACTGAAGGCAGATACTTACTCGTACTCTTCGCCATAGATACGGTAGGCAAGCACGATCAGGTGGTTGTTGAAGTCCCGGAATAACACCTTGCTGTACGGGTTGTGGACATCTTCCACGGTCCTGCCTAAAGCTGACAACACCAGTAAACATCTTAGGCTGGTTACGCGTCAATAGCCCAACCAATGATACATTTTACGGTCATCGTCCGGAACTGTCTGTCCTCGAAACCCACTCATCGGTTATTTCGGTTGGTTGAGTAATAAAATATATGTTTGATTAAATAATTAAAAAAATGTTTCACTTGCGATCGACTAAAATTCCGTTAACGGTATTAAGTATTAAGCTGTTCGTTTGCTTATGTATCGTCTTATAATGGACTTTTTTGAGAGTAACAGTCAAATGTCAATGTCAAGCACGGCGCGTGTCAGATGGAAAAAAAAAAATAACGGTACAGTGATCCACAAAATGTTTTAGTTAATGAAGAGAAGGCCCAGAAACTGGGAAGGTGCAAACAGACGGGAAAATTTTGGTTTGTCCACGCAGTGTGGCGGGAATGTTGTCGTATTTCAAAATCAACTTTTGCTTAAACATCCCTCCTCCCCCCCCCCCCCCCCCTCCCTGGAATATGTGTCACAGCCTTATCTCTCCGGCATTATCACAATATAAAGCAAAAACTCAGTAACTGGTCCACACCAGGAGTCTTTTTTTTTTTCGTCAAAAGTAGATGAAATTGTGGGGGGGAGGGGGGGGGGAGGGGAGGGGGAGGAGTCGGGAGGGATTGGTGTCTCAATGCCAATATATGCTATTCGAGTCAACCCCACCGCAACACACACTAAACTGGCAGCGTCACTGTCGGTGACCGCGGTCATCGACCAACAAAAAATCCTCGGTAACCGAAACCGTAATCAGAATCGCAATCTACAAAAATGAACAGGATGGGAAGAGAATATGTACTATAGATCACTGTATACCTAGGTATCTGCCGATCTGAGCTATAATGTCGCCATAACAACCTACAGGATGGGAAGAGACTATCTAGTATAGATCACAGTATACCTAGGTATCTGTCCATCTGAGCCAGGGTCGTGTCTTGGTGGTGTAACTTGGTGTCCTTCAAGAACCTCCAGAACTGCATGCGCGTCATGACAAACGTGTTATCCGGACTCTCGTCGTAACCAAGGCTACTGTAGAAGTTGTATATCTTACGTAATCCAGTCATGTAACGCATGATGACGAACAGAACCTAGAAACAAGCACAAACAAGTCTGTCGTATGTAAACACACTTTGACAACGTGCAAATTCTTTCACGCGAAAAACGCGAAGAGCTTAAATACTGAGAGGAGCCGAGGCGGGGGTGGGGGTGGGGGGAGGGGGTTGAGGGGGATTTACCTGAGCTGCCTCCTCGGCTCGCTCCTCCTCGGCGAATTCCTCAAGCACGTGGTCTACCTCCAGCTGGAAGCTCGGGCTGTATGTGTTGCGGCTCTCGTTGCTGCGCACCGACGCGTTATCTACGAACAAAGACGGCACAGGCGTCACCAACAGCCCCTGCTACCCGACCCCGACCCCAACCCCCCCCCCCCCCCCCCCCCTCCGTAAAATTATGGACAATGGTGTTTTGTAGCACACTAGTAGGACTAAAGGCACATATTTGCCCTAGAGGAAGTTATATTTTATATATATTAATGATACAATGTCTTAAGTAAAAGTAGCTGTGTACTAGCATATCTGAAGACAGAGGTGTGCTAGTTTATCTGAAGGCAGACGTGCTCTAGTTTACCTGAAGGCAGAGGTGTTCTAGTTTAACTGAAGGCAGAGGTGTTCTAGTTTATCTGAAGGCAGAGGTGTTCTAGTTTACCTGAAGAAAGAGGTGTTCTATACCTGAAGGCAGAGGTGTTCTAGTTTACCTGAAGAAAGAGGTGTTCTATACCTGAAGGCAGAGGTGTTCTAGTTCTGATCTGCGTCAGATCCGGTGTCGTCACTCCATCCATCTGGAAATCTGGGAACTCGACGATATGGTCGCGATCAAACAAGCCTTCATAAATACGCCCATTCTTAAAGACGAACTTGCCCTGCAACCACCAGTTTATACTAATGAAAAAAAGACATGGGTGCCAGCCAGAACTTCAGTCTGAGATGCACTAACTAGGCCACTTCGATGTGATTATTATCTTCGTGCATAAACTCCATCCCAGACATGACTATCAATTTAACAATCTTCACTCACCAAAATATTAGAAATTGTGTCTAAACAACATCCATTCAGTTCGCACACAATAAAAGCTGCCATTTATACCAGGGACCTGATTCTATTGATTGCCGAGCGGCCGCAATACCTTGCCATGCTTCATGTTCTCCCTCCACGCGCCCTCGTACTTGGCGCCGTTGGCATAGAAGAAGGTGCCGAGGCCATCACGCAAGCCCTTCACGAACTCGCCATCGTACATGTTCCGCAGCGGGTACTGCGATCCCGCCACACGCTTCAAGAACCAGATGTGCTGGCCAAGCCCGTGCTGTCAATCAACATAAATAGCGCTGGTTGTCACCGGTGACACAAAGGCACAAGTGTCAAGTGTCAGGAACGGGTCATTAACTAGTCAGTGCTCTCGAAAAGCGATAATATGATGCAATACAATTAAAAATAAAAAGTTTTTGATAAACTATCACAATTTTAAACACAGTTTCTTTATAGTTTCATTTTCCCCATTTCAAAGAAGTTGGAGGAATCAATGTCAATGCACTTGGAATCACTGCAGAACCTACATGGACATCTGAGTACCTAGGTGACTACCCAAGTATCTACCTAAATACCTGAGTACCTAGCTGACTACCCAAGTATCTACCTAAATACCTGAGTACCTAGGTGACTACCCAAGTATCTACCTAAATAACTGAGTATCTAGCTGACTACCCAAGTATCTACCTAAATACCTGAGTACCCAGCTGACTACCCAAGTATCTACATAAATACCTGAGTACCTAGCTGACTATCCAAGTATCTACCTAAATACCTGAGTACCTAGCTGACTACCCAAGTATCTACCTAATAACTGAGTACCTAGCTGACTACCCATGTATCTACCTAAATACCTAAGTACCCAGCTGAACATTCGAGTGCCTACCTGAATACCTGTCTAAATATATGATTACCCACCTGAATATCAGAGTTTCTACCTGGATACCTCAGTATTTCCCTGAATACCTAAGTAGCTACATGAATGCCTGAGTAGTTACCTGAATACCCGGATACCTACCTGAATACCTACCCGAATATCTGAACACACGAGTGCCTATCTGAACACCTGAGTGGCTATCTAAATACCCGAGTTCATACCTGAGTACTTACCTGAATAACTGAGTAGCTACCTGAATAACCGAGTACCTGCCTGAAAATACCTGATTAACTACCTGAACACCTGAGTGCCTATCTGAACAAATAAGAGCCTATCTGCACATGAGTGCCTATCAGAATATCCGACACTCGTTCGACACTTGTCCATTTTTACACACCATAATTGTACGCATATCAATTTATACTTAAAAAGCAGATCACCATATTTGCAATAAACAAATCAACTTACAGTTATAGTAAGGGGGTAATTTGTGGAGGTGAATTCGATTTGGCGGAGGTGAACTGAACGCCCCTCGCCAAATTGGTGAAGGTAAAAAAATCTTTATGTGCACCCCTGCTACCGAATACCGGCCTCAATACATGACAGCCCACCCGAATATCTGAGTTCCTACACAGATACGCGAATACCTAGTCAAATATCTGGGTTCCTACCTAAATATCTGAGTTCCTACCTGAATATATGAGTGCCCAGCTGAGAACATGAGTATGTCGCTGAATACCCGAGTGTGAGTCTGAATGCCTCGGTGGCTGAATACCTGCATACCTGAGTACCTACCTGAATACCTGCACGAATACCAGAGTTCCTACCTGAATCCCGTTTTCCCACTGGCCGTTGTACATCTGATCCCTGTCCAGCCAGCGCATATTGCCGTCGCCATGGCGCATGCTATTGAACCACATGCCCTGGTAGATGTTACCCGAAGGGTAGCGGCGGGTGCCCCAGCCATGGCGCTGGTTCTCTACCCAGTCACCCTCGTAAAAAGACAGACCTTCCGAGTCGTAATCCATGCGCCCCTGTCAACAGATATATTTTTGCTATTCTTTCGTAAAAAATAAAAACATATTTTTAAACCAGCTATGTGATGTGTGTTTTGTAGGAAAAAGTCGTCATTTTCAATTTCACATAAAACGTATAATATGCACTGCAAGTGACCTCTAATGAATAAAAAGGTTGACGAAACATGAGTATTACCTTGCCATGTCTTTTGCCCATGTTCCATTCTCCGGTGTAACTAAGACGACCATTAGCACAGCGGAAAGTACCAAAGCCGTGCCGCAATCCATCGAGCACTTCTCCGTCGTACACACTACAAATGACACAAAGACTATTACGATTGAACGAATTATTGCAACTTCCTCTATTGTATTAAACCGACAAAAAATGAAACTAGCAGTTGTGCTGTCTTTAAATACGATTTTCAGTACAATCACAAATAAAAATTGATAAAACATTGGAACACTGGTCACAGATCAATCTTTTTTTATTTATGTACTGTGTTAACATTGCACCATGCAAACCAAAGCACCTTCCATCACGCCAGGTATAAATTCCTTTTCCAGTAACCTTGTTTCTCGTGAATTCCCCCTAAAATAAACGTAAGAAATGCCAAAAAGATAATGAAAACAAAATAAAAACTACTGTTACTAATATAGGTGTGTTGAATTGCTGAAATTACTGAATAATGTCGTAACACGAAATCATGCAAAAATTAACCTCCACCAAGTGATTATCCAAAAAAGAAAAAAATTAAGTCAAAGAGGCTGTTTTCGGCCAAAACAAGTCATTTTGTTTTGTTACTTCACAACAATAATTTACTTACCTCATACGACAAACCATCAGCCCATATGTATGTGCCTTTTCCATGCATCAGCCCTTCATGAAACAAGCCCTTCACACAAAAATATACACATACTGCCTGATAATAACAATAGATCATAATGTATGGATTAGATTAAAACACATGCATGAGGCAAATGAATTCAACGTCTGTCCTCTTGCCCATATAAACAGAAACAGATATTCTAATAATATTTATCACAGCAAAAAAAAAAAAAAAAAAAATACTGAAATAAGCTTACAGTTTCAAAAGAAAACTTACTTTGTACTTATGACCGCCTCGAAAAAAAGCTTCTCCATCGCCTTCGTATAAGCCTTTGTCTTTCCCTCCTTCGTAGCTATTACAAAAACAACGTGTTCAGCATGAAATGTAAACGTTGAATTGTCTTATTTTCAAATTCAGCTTAAATGCAGTAGGTTTGTATGAAAGATATACGAGAGTCCAACAAAGCAAACGGAGACTTCTTGTGTTACACGTTAATTTACGTAATATGAACACGCAAAACCACGCTTGAGAAAATAATTTAACTTCAATGTATCTTAGGTTATTCTCTAAAAAAAGTCTGTTCATGGTTTCGAATGTGCATGCTTAGTTGAGAGAGTTTAGGACATGTCTTCCATAATGAATCTATAGTGTCAAACCTCTATTGGGATGAAGGAAAACTTATTCATGACTAGAGGTGTGACGGTTCGTACCGAAAACCGAGAACCGAGAAAAGGCTTCGGTTCGAACCGAAAACCGAAAAGCCCAATGACGGTTTCGGTTCGGTTTTTTTTTACTATTTATAACAAGATAATGCATTAATTTGGTAATGTTATTTTAGTTCTCTCAGTATAGTTTCGTCTTAGTATATATATATATATATATATATGATGATTTCAGGCATTTCACGAAATGGCTAAAATGATTTGCCATTTCGTGAAATGGCGGGTTTCGCTCATTGACTGTGACTTATATATATATATCTATCTATCTATATATATATATATATATATATATATATATATATATATATACATACATATATATATATATATATATATATATATATATATCATATCGGACAAATCAACAAATATTTCACACACTTGTTTTTGGAACCTATGACGAATTCCATGCGTTTATTATGGTTACATGTGAGTCTGTCAGTCAATAACAATGTAAATTCTTGTGTAAATAAGCTTTGAGGTAATAAATATAAAGCATTACCGTTATATGTTAGATTTTGTCTGTTCTAACGTAAAAAGAAATATCGGATTAAGTGCAGGCAATTATAAATAAATAAAAAAAAATAAACACGCATATATATATATATATATATATATATATTTGAAAAGAAAACTACCGATTGGTTTTGCTGAACCGAACCGAAAAAAACCGAACCGAACCTAAGATTTTTGTTGAACCGAACCCAGCCGGAGGTGAACCGTCACACCTCTATTCATGACATTATTAAAACGAGTTTTTTGATATTTTGCTCTATAGCCTCCAGCGCATTTTTATCCCCAAAGCCTGCATCCCTATTATTTACCACCATCAGAGTTCTTTTTTCCAAAGCGGAATAAACGTGGTTTTTACGGACCGACAAAATATTTTTGGACAGTCAACTTATTTTAAAAAACTTCATTTCTATCTTGATAAAATTTTACAACTCTCTCCTTTGAGGGGATTCTATAAAAGCTCCAGAAAGTGTATGTATAACATATTTGTGAATATGTTTTATAAAGCTTCAATTCTTTTTTCTTTCATTTCTTTAGAAGTTTAACTCAGGGTCCGTAGCACTATCCTGCAAAAAAAATTCCATGACTTTTTCATGACTTTTTCATGACCGAAACTGATTTTTCCATGACTTTTTAACCTGCTCAGAATAGCTTGAAAATACAATCGCATTTGGCGGAAAAAGTGACTTCTGTCTTCAAAATGAATATCCCGTAAAACTGAACAAAACCTTGAATACAGGTATTATTATCAACTTACTACATCCTGACTATAACTATAGGAACATTTTAATTATTATTTTAACGCCTTATTCTTACCCGTACTTTAAAAACCGACTTAACAAAGCTATACAAACGTCTTGTACAGTATCACGAAAAACTGAAAAATGCACCTAATCGCTTTAGCCACTTCTCAACCAAAACCGCGTAGATTCATTTGATCATCATAACAGGTGAACGTTTATTTTTTTTCTTCGTGTACTTAAAATGATTACTCTACAAAATCAACATCACGAATAATAGTTTTACGATGACTGTACACTCAACTATAATGCATTAACAAAAGATGCTAAAACAAATACTTACAAAATCGAATAATTCATTCATTAATGCACAGTAAACCCACACGTTACAAAACAAGTCATAGTTCCTCTCTCAATTCCTTCATTTTGAGACCAATTTGAGCACTTTTTAAACAAAACATGCTAAAACAAATACTCAAAAAAGCGAATACTTCAGTAATTAATACAACGAAAACCAGCACGTTACAAAACAAGTGACAGTTTCTGTCTCAATTCCTTCATTCTGAGATCAATTCGAGCACTGTTTAACAAAACATGCTACAACAAATACTGACAAAAACTAATACTTGAGTCATTAATACAAAGTAAACCAGCATGCTACGAAACAAGTCACAGCTCCTCTTTCAATTCCTTCATTTTGAGATCAATTTGAGCATCCATTTTTGTTGATTCCGCAGATTTCTCCAATGCGGATCGACGAATACTGTTGGCTTTCACAATGAATTGTCTAATATTTTGCAATCCTTTGGCGTTTTCAGCCTTTTCACTGAATTCTGTCGATGATTTAGTGAGTGTCAGGACATCGCTTTCCAGCCGAGCCTTTTTGTTTTTGAGAGTGTTTATTTCTTCTTGGATGGTTGCTCGCTTAGCAGCTTTGGCGTTTTTCGTCTCAGCATCTTTCTTATCTTGCAAAAAGATTTTGTACTTGGCATGAGCGGAGCCACATGAAGCTACCAACTTATGGGATACATTACATCCAGAGAACCGCCAACAGACTGAATATGATCGTAAATGACTCTTTGCGCAACAAATTGGTGAGATTTGGAAATGACAGCTCTTTGTTAACCGAGAAGCCTCGTTCAACAGTCGCTTGGCCGTGGGACAAAATCAGCGTCAGACGTATGATTTTATAAAGTACGTTGAACCGCTTGTTCATCCCGATCATACTTTGGTAGAAACTGTCTATACGGGTGTTTTCATTTGTATTGTCACACGATAAAAACTCGTCTTTTCTTGCAGCCACGATTTCTCTAACAAACAGTTGATGCTGTTGCTTTGCTTCATCACATTCTGCTGCTGAAATGCGCTTGGACTCTTCCAAACACTTTAACAATGCTGGCAACTTGGTCGAATCGCACAGAATAATTTCTTGAGGTGCTACAAACTGCGCAGCTGTGACGATTGGATATTTGAGTGGTGACTTATCCTGCAACTATGTGATCAATTTGCACAGACCAAATTTAATCTCAGATCGAAACTGCAGCTGTGCTCGCTCACTGATTTTATTTTTCTTAATGAGTTGGTCTATGCTCTTTTCTGCGGCAAATCCAATGTCTACTTTGTGAGCCTGTGTAACATGTTCACCATCCAAATTAATGCGAATAAAATTGGCAGCCGAGTCGTCAACTTTGGGCATTTTCTCAGGTTTTAGAACCCGTCCCATGACATTGGTCAGCATGTTACGAAGGTCCGCCTCCAAGAATGGAATCATCGGCTTGTCTGTTTGATAAGATTTCAGAAATGGCTCAACCTGACGCGCAACGGACAAGAATACTTCAATCTTTGCAATGGCAAGTGGATCATTCACCCAGTTCGCAACAGTTTTGTACGATGTGCATTTTGGCTTTGTGATTTTCTTCTCTTCAGCGGCCTTAACGTACCTTTTTATGGAAGAAAAAACCGCTAACATACGTTCAGCGACTTTGAGGTTTTCCACCCATCGGTGTTTACAGAACTTTAGTGGGAACACACTCGACCCTGTAACAGTCTCGTAGTCCTCTTGTCTAGCAGGTAGATCATTGAACAGGTAGAACGTGTGCAGGAGAAGCTGATCAATTTCCCAGCCAGTGGCGACAAAACAGTCACGGAACGCCCCATGGACAACGTGAAGTCCACAACTTCCAAGGTTTAAGAGCTTCGTTTCACACTCTGAAGACCGTTGCTCCTTATAGGACTCGAAAAACTTCCAGTTGACAGAGGGACCGTCCATTGAAATCTTAAGTAACGAAATAAGACAGGTTTAGAAAATAGCGATAAAACAATCGGTGAAAATTTTTAGTCATGTTTTTTTTAAAACAAACACCTAAATATCCTAAAATTTTGTTTTCTCGTATTTTTTCATAGACTGATAGGGGCACAAATTCTATAAAAAAATCAATCGAGCATGAATGCTTGACCTTCTGACTTTGTGTTGCACCCTATATGTCTGACGAAATTTTGAACCACAGGAACAACACGAGAACTGATTTCTGACCTGTAGAAGATTGTTTTGATTCAGATTAGATGTGGCTAACGTGAAGTGCTGTAGCATGTCGTCAGCGGTAGCGTGGCCCAGGAACTCAGACGTCATGTATCTTGTTTCAACCTGCTCACCGTTCCACAGTCTGACATGTATATCCATCTGCTTTGATTTAGTCACTTTGTTCAGACTTTCATCAAACAGTAAAACGTGTTCATTGTCACCAACACGCTTACGTAAAAGGTCCGAAAAGTAAGGCGCCATTCCAAAGCAACACGTATAAGCAGATTTCTTCTCGCCACAATGGAAATCTTTGGCGATGTAACTGTCCGGAAACATTTTCTGAAAAACTTTCTCTATACCAATATTAGAGGTATATGAATTATGTTTCTCAACACTATGTAGGAGCCACACAATTTCAGATTTCAAAACATCTTCACGGGTGACAAATTCCTCCATTGATGACCTTTTGTCATGATCATAACCAGTTTCAATGTTTTTACTAGAAGCAGAGGCTGTAGCGCGAAATGAAGGCTTGAGAAATCCTTCAATGCTTGCTCCTTGTTGCTTTCCTGTTATTTTTGATACATGCTTTGCCCCTTTCATGTGACTTTTTAGCGCAGCTTCACCCATGTTTGAAATGTCAAATGCACGGTCGCACAGTCCACATTTTGCTCTTGTAGTATCACTGTCCTTTACTAGCCAAGATGTGTAATTTGTGGCTTTTAACCAAGCGTCTTGAAATTTACACTTTCCAGGCATGTTTAGACGTGATTATCTTCAAAATTATTTGGTTAATGCATGCACAAATAGAAGCTAATGGTGCGTCAACTTTCATAGAAAATTAATTTTTCTAGTTAAAAAGGAGCACCAGGAAGCACAAGTGATGTCCGAAATATAAACATTTTTTAATCTTGCGCTTGTTTCCCCCTCAGTTATGCCTCATTGCGGGAATTCAGGGATGTCATTTTTTTATCATTTTTTTTTCCATTTTTCCATGACTTTCCAGGACCTTCAACAAAATTCCAGGACTTTCCAGGCCTGGAAAATGGTTTTACAAATTTCCAGGACTTTCCATGACTTTCCAGGATCGCTACGGACCCTGTTAACTCAACCTGTTGAAGTTGAAATGTCAAAAACGTTTCCGGATTTCAAAGTGCTAATTTGAATTTTATAAGCGGATTCCCACTTAGAAATTGACGAAATGTTTTGCGTTTCGACCGTATTGGGCTGTGATAAATGCCCAAGGAACTGATAAAAAAAAAAACATGAAAAATAACAAAATTCTATTTTTCTTGAAACATATTCTTGATAGTTTAGGATATATTTTAAAAGCTCAGACGATGGCGTACTAAGTTTAAAAATGCGTATTTTCAAACAAAACTCGAATATCGGTATTTTCCCTTATCATTTCGTTATAAAATATCCCCAGTAAAAAAGCAATCGTGTCTTAACAACCCATATGGTATTGAAGGAAAAGCGTTAACTGAAGCGGTGACCAAGGTCGAAGTCCCTGGGAAAAGGCTTCTTCTACTTCCCCCAATACTGAAGCAGCTTGAGTAACTTATGTAGCCCCAAAGCTAGGACAGCCCGTAAACTACATTTTTACTTGTCATAAGCTAGTTTCTTACCTTTCCACGATGAGAAGTGTTAAAACAGGTTCTTCGTAAACAGGCTCAGGTGTCGGTTCACGCACAGCTGGTGTTTCAGGTTTAGGGGTGGCTTCCTCCTGTTGGGAAGCTTCCTGATCATCAACTTGAGGTTCATCTTTTTTCTCATCAAGCAAAGTAGCGTCGTCGCTCTTCTTTGCACTCTTTTTCTCACTGTCTTTGCCACCTTTTTTCTTTGGGTTCGTTGCCATGTTTATTTCAGTCCGCGAAGCACATAAACAACAGGGTAAGGCTATTTACCGGATGAGCTCTTCGAATCAATCTAACAGCAGTGATCTTTTACGTTTTGTCTTTCTCCCTCCTCCTCTTTTAAAGCATCACTCTAATGCTTAAGAAAAGTCTTTTGCTTAGACCGCATTGTTGTTTTTCCTGTACAGTTTGAAAGTTGGTATGAGTTTGATATATATTTTACTTAATTGGGTTATTTTAAAGCTATTGTACTATAGTATTAATTTACCAAAAAAAAAGTTCAGATTAACAACACACAACATTTGTTAATTTGGCATTAGGCTTCAAAAAGAAACAAATCTTTACAGTACAGAACTCGTTGATCTCGAAACATCCTTTTTCCTATGATATGGCCAATAATAATTATAAAAACGAAACGGTTCATTCACCAAGTTAGGAAGTGTTTGAGGAAGATACACAATTAGAATGGTGTTTTAAATCAAAGATTTCTCTGACAACAGATTCCTTAGTTTTTGAAGAAGACATTGTAAGATAGATCGTGAGATCCCTTGGAGATATTTCTTATTTGCATATAAGGAACATCAGTGTCATTTGATGTTTTTGTTTTACTTAACATAAACATTTCAAAGGTATGGGACCATACTAATAACCGAAGGACTTCATTTCTTTGCTTACAAAATATTGTATTTGTTATTTTCTACACTTAGCTTCAACATGTTTCCCTTTCAAGGAATTTCTTAATTTTAGGGAAATCCTTCATCTTGTAGTAAAGAGCAATCAAAATTAAAAATTAAAAAAAAACAAGCAGATGTCTTCAAGTTAGTAAGCATCGAAGATAGATCAAGTGTTAATTGAAATAATGTTTTCTTTCTTACGTAAATAAAATCTAAAGTCATTTAGATACAAATTGTCCACAGATACCCAAGAAATGGAGCAAAATGATGTGTTGTGGGACAGGGGGCAATAGGAGGAATGAATGAAGTCATGCGGAAAGGAGGAATGTCGTCACAGCATCAATGGAAGCAAACTCAAGGTAAATGACGTTATGGTTGTCACAACAACTTTTATATTTTATCATTAATTCTTTCTAGAGAAAACATCCATATAACACATTAAAAAAATGCTGTTGAAAAGTAACTCATTATTTGTTATTTGTTTGATTACTTTACTTATTTATTATTTACCTGTTCATATTTTATTTTCTATGGCTTTTCAACACTATGTTTTGTATATTACGCTTGTTATTGTAATGTTCTCGTTTTTGGTAGATTCAAATCAAGTCAAATCAAATACAGTTTATTCTGAACATCTGTCTGATACAATTTCTAAATATAATTTTGCTTCAGCGAATTGTATAAAAATAATTACCATTAAAGTCTCCTAGAAAATAAATAAATAAATACTGTCAGATGTAACAGAAAAGGTACAAACTAAAGCTCCGAGCTTATAAATTGTTTGACCTTTTGTACTAAATCAGTCATTATGTAAATCTAACAGCGCTATATTTCCATCCCAAACATACACAGTTTAAATATTCTTAACAGATAACAATTATATACTATCATAGCATATAGTTAAACATATAAAATGTACTGTTAATTGTCACTGAATTGACTATTGTTATAAGCCTTTTTGTTTTATTACCTGAATTTACACCCGTGACATTAAAATATTGTAACAAATTTGTCGGTAATAGTTTTCTGTAAACTCCAAACATAAATACACCAGTGTATATGTTAACAATATTCGTAAATTTCAGTAACCTAAGTAGTAGTGTGAAAAGGACAGTTCTGCGCCAGGAACCCCCCTACCCCCCCTACCCCCCCTACCCCCTACCCCCCTACCCCCTACCCCCTACCCCCTACCCCCCCTACCCCCCTTCCCCAGCCGGCAGTCGGGACAGACCCCCCAGATGTTCAACATGTTCAACATGTTCAACATGTTCAACAAGTTCAACATGTTCAACAAGTTCAACATGTTCAACATGTTCAACAAGTTCAACATGTTCAACATGTTCAACATGTTGTTCAACAAGTTGTTGTATATGAAGCTATGTTTAAAGACTTTCTCATCATTTGAATAGTGTAGGTTGAACCGAAAGGATGTATAAATGCAACATTTGTTCGAAATCTTACAATTGGCCGCAAAGTCTTAAAAGACACTCAAAGGTTACTCACACGTCAGAAGTGGATGAAGAATCGGATATGGAAAACCCTGTAAAACTACCTTTCACGGAAACTTTAGATGAGTCTTCTATGGAAAGTCAAAGCGTTAATATGGCTGAAAAGAACGCACAGGCTTGTACAGAATGTGGTGCATTATACAACAGCGAAGAAGCTTTGCTCAAACATATGGAGCAGTGTGGTGAGGATGCTGATGACAGGAGTTCTGAAAGTGAGTCAGAAACAGACTCTGAAAGTGAGTCAGAAATAGACTCTGTTTGGTATGATATGGTTCAAGAAGTCTACGATGACTATGATGTCAAATTTCAAGAAAAGGTTTCAGAATATGAAGAACAAGGACTTGAAGATGCGCGGGAAATAGCAAGTTATTACCTTCGACCCATTTATAAACATGGACTAAAACAACTGTTTATGAGACTATTCAACTATACCCAGCGTCTAGAACAAAGCCAACATTATCAAAAGATTTTAAAGGACTTTAATTACTTTGTGGATGAAAAACATTACAAGTATTCAAAGGCACTAAAGGCGGCTATAAGGAAAAACAATGCATTCTTTGAAGAGCTACTAGATATGGAGGAAGAGGAGTATGACAGCAGTGATGAAGAAAGTGGTATGGAGAGTGAACAGAGTGAAACAGAAGAAGAAAAATAGACTTATTTGACTAAACTTTATAATAAAGACTTTATAAATGTTGTAATATTTTATGAACTTAAGCGTTGTGTATTAATATATGCCTTGCTTTGCAACATATAAAGTCGTAAGGTTATTGACGCGGTTTTAAATGGGTCGAAGGTCGAAGGCTATTTCCCGGGCATCTTCAAGTCCTTGTTCTTCATATTCTGAAACCTTTTCTTGAAATTTGACATCATAGTCATCGTAGACTTCTTGAACCATATCATACCAAACAGAGTCTATTTCTGACTCACTTTCAGAGTCTGTTTCTGACTCACTTTCAGAACTCCTGTCATCAGCAACCTCACCACACTGCTCCATATGTTTGAGCAAAGCTTCTTCGCTGTTGTATAATGCACCACATTCTGTACAAGCCTGTGCGTTCTTTTCAGCCATATTAACGCTTTGACTTTCCATAGAAGACTCATCTAAAGTTTCCGTGAAAGGTAGTTTTACAGGGTTTTCCATATCCGATTCTTCATCCACTTCTGACGTGTGAGTAACCTTTGAGTGTCTTTTAAGACTTTGCGGCCAATTGTAAGATTTCGAACAAATGTTGCATTTATACATCCTTTCGGTTCAACCTACACTATTCAAATGATGAGAAAGTCTTTAAACATAGCTTCATATACAACAACTTGTTGAACAACATGTTGAACATGTTGAACATGTTGAACTTGTTGAACATGTTGAACATGTTGAACTTGTTGAACATGTTGAACTTGTTGAACATGTTGAACATGTTGAACATGTTGAACATGTTGAACATGTTGAACTTGTTGAACATGTTGAACATGTTGAACATGTTGAACTTGTTGAACATGTTGAACATGTTGAACAATTTCTTGAACAATACCATGACGTAATATCTTCCAAAAATTATTCGAACACGTGTATTGAATGGGCTTGCCATTCGAACACGTCTTTTAAATGGGCTTGCCATTCGAACACATGTTTGAATGGTGTGCTCTTCTCACCTGTGCAAATAGCCTGTGGCCACTGTAAACTAGAAATAAAACTAGATCAAACGGTAAAATTTTCAGTCAAATCGGTTGAACATGGTGAAAATTATCTACTTTTTTCAAACGCTACTAAAATATACATTATGCTTACAGCCACATGTGCCAATAACCTGTGATTATTACAAAAGTTTACATAAACCTGAATCAAACAGTGATATTTTCATACAAATTGGGTAAGCATAACGAAAGTTAGGTCGCTTTTAAGTTAAAATGGCAGTAAAAATGTAGACAGCCGTTGGTGCAACTAGCCAATGACTATGTTAAAACTAGATATAAAACTGAATCAAACAGCGAAATTTTTATACAAATCGGTCAACTATAACGAAAGTTATCTAAGTTTTTCACTTTTGTTTACAAAGTTTCAATGAGTTCCACTTACCGGTATGACTGTCACTGTTGTTGGGTTGAGCTCATACCTTATATACCAGTCTGATGTGATCAAATTGTGGTGTAACTTATGCTGACTTGACAGAATGTTGCTAGCTTGACAGAATGTTGCTGACTTAACAGAATGTTGCTCGCCTGGGGGGGGGGGGGGTCTGTCCCGACTGCCGGCTGGGGGGGGGGGTAGGGGGGTAGGGGGTGGGGGGTAGGGGGTAGGGAGGTTAGGGGGGTAGGGGGGTAGGGGGTAGGGGGGGTAGGGGGTTCCTGGCGCAGAACTGTCCTTTTCACACTACTCTAAGTCTATTAAATAAAGGACCAGAATGTTCATATTTAGTCACTTTACATATTATGCGTATAACATTTTTTCTGAATAGCTGTTAAGGAGACGGTAGCCGACTTATAAGAATGTCTCCAAAGCTCAACCCCATAATTTAAATAAGGCAGAAAAAGTGTACAATGTAAAATTCTAAGCGATTTACTACTTATCTTTGCCCCTGCTCTGTAAATGATTGCACACGATTTAGACACCTTATTCTAATTCTCATACAGTGTGATTTCCAGGTAAGCATACAATCAATGATAAAACCTAAAAATTTTGTTTCATACGCACGCTCAATTTGCCAATTGTCAATAGATACTTTGATAGGAGATACACATGTTTTGCTACTAAAAAAACAAAATTAGTTTTAGATACATTTAGAGATAATTTGTTAATAGAAAACCATGTGCTCAGTTTATCTAACTCTTTACTAACATTTTTGCTTAATTAAAGTAAGTCTTTACCAGAACTGAACAAGTTGGTATCATCAGCGAATAGAATGATGAACTTGAGTATATGCGAGACATTACATAAATCATCGATGAATAGATGAGCAGTTTTGAACCCAGAATAGAATCTTTTGGTACACCACCGATAATGTATGAAAAAGGTAAATTATCTATTTCGATAATTTTTTGCGATTTGATAAATAGCTACTAAACTATTGATAAGCATTACCCCTAACACCACACGTATCTAATTTACTGGGCACAATTTTATGATCAACTGTATCGATCGCCTTTTTAAGATCAATTAAGACACCTACTACATGATTTCCGTTATTTAATTCTGTTGCAATATCTTAAATTAATTTAAATAATGCCTGTGAAGTTGACCGCTTCTTCCTAAAACCAAACTGATTTTCGCTTTTGATATCCCAATTTTCTAGAAAACTGTCTAATCGTACGATAAAAAAATTTTCAAGTATCTTAGAAAACTGTGGAAGGAGAGACACCGGTCAATAGTTATTGAATGAACATTCGTTATCATCTTTTAAACAGAGGAACACCTTTATCGACTTTTATACTGTCAAGTAAAATACCACTACAAATTACAAATATACTTTAAAGGTTTTATAATTTCCTTAATTACCTGTTTTATCGAACTCATTTCATTGTTTTAACAATTGACTGCAGTTTTAATTTCAAGTACTTTTAAGGTTTTTTTACATTTCTAAAATTTCATTGTCCTCTATTTCTAAACAAAGCATCGTATGTTTAAAACTATCACCCATGTAATTCTTAAAACTGCGATCTTCAAGTTTACTTTCTACTGGTATTTTGTTCACTAATTTAGGTCCTATGTTAGCAAAAAAAATCATTAAAGCATTCTGCGTTATTCGTAGTATTAGATGCAATTTTACAAATGTCACATTTTAAAGTTTCGGAATAAATACTCTTAGGACTTTTTATAACAGATTTACGTACATTCCAAGTCATTTTGATGTTACATTCATGGTATTTACGCAATTCTTATAATTCAAATTTTCTGCTTCTCGCATAATATTTGTGAATTTATTCTTCGTTCTTAAGTGACCGACATTTCAAAAACTGAATATTTAAATAATTCTTTTTTACTGACATTTCTAAGCCCGGATGTCACCCATGGCTTGTGATCTTTCTTAAAACCTATTTGAATCTTTTTAATGGGACAGTGCATCTTCTGCAGTTTTAAAAATCGATAGAAACTTATGATATTCACTATTTACATCTTTACAGTCAAGAACAGAATATCGGTTTTGATTCATTAGGGCTTATTCACGGGATTCTATATTTTCGATTCCTCGTTACCCAGTCGGATTCAAAATTAAAAGTCATTAGTTCGCCTCCCACTCGTTGGAACAAGTTTTGGTAATTGCTTGTTTTCTTTTTAAATTACTATTTATTTACTTTATTTGTTTATTTCTTTAATCTGTTTTATTTCCGTTGTCTTAATTATTTAATCACTTATTTGTTTACTTGTTTTATTTGTTTTGTTTTTATTTATTATTGTTTATTTATTATTTATATTAAATTTTTTTATTGTAGTTTATTTTTATATTTTGATTGCATGCTCAACAGGATCACCGCCTATTATTTTGCCTCACCATTTCTCACATGTCGATGTTTTTGCTATGATTAAGCTTAGAAACCGCAGAGTGGAACATAAGAAAATTAGACAGGGAGGAAACAGCAATATGCTTCCTGCAATTCCTGGAATTATGCACACGATAATCTCTCTCACGTCACATGTATAGAAACTAAAGAATAAAATCACAAGTATGGGATTTTCTCTAAGACCTATCACATTATAATGTCGAACTTAATCTGTCAAGTAGTTTTATATTGATCCATATTAATACTTTTCTAAGAGACCGCTACACAGATAGGTCAGCCTCATTTGCTTTCTTACAGCTCCAAAACAACTACCAGATGCATTGATAACAGAGTTAAGCAAGTATTTTGCCATCGCCGATTATACATTTTATAGTTAAAGGTATTCGTGAAGTTTCAAGTGACGTATTATCACAACATGCGCGATGCTACAAGTAACTACTTTAAAATATATCACAAAGAATCGATATTTTCAAAATGAGCATTCTATATGTAATGTATTACATGTCGTAAGCAGCGTTCAAAAAGGCGCCACTGTAGTCTAAAACAGGACATACATGATATAATAAAGCCTTAAAAGGTAATTGTTACCAGAAGACACCATTAGATTGTGGATAACATGCGTTATACATTGGAATTTTCCAAATTAAACGGATTCTTTCAGTTAAATAAATCTTCCGTAATTTACCTTTAGCAAACTTCATGGTATTTCGAAAATTGAAATGTCAGAGCAGTTTCAACATATGTTTCCCGTTAATTGCCATAAATGGTTCGGAGTAACAGTTGATGGTAATCTAAATTCATAATAACTTATATGAAAAATTGTCTAAAGTGTCTAATTGTTTCAATTATGTAATACCTTCTGTGATACATTAAATAAACTCAGGTGCCTTTATTTTGCACATTTTTTCTATCGCACGTGTACATAAATGTGCGATCACAATTTTTCTTGCCAATGCAAATGAGACTAACAGCCTATCGTAAGATCATTAAATTTTTATTGGTGTTTTATCTTTGCAATTTAAATTTGCTCGATTAAATTATGTCCAGAACTGTAGAAGAAGTAGCATAATAATGGCGTAGAATAGAACTAATAAATAGAAGAAGTGGAATAATTGCAAATATTTGTTGTAAAAACTATTCATAAGCTGTTGCCTCCGATTTTTTTTCCAATTTCGGGAAAAATCTTACTTTGATGTAAAAATTTTACATTTTGTTTCGTGTATGGCATACATGAATTCGAATAGAATACATTCAACATTTATATGAATGGTTGAACGTACTGATGAAAAAAGAAAGCCCAGAAAAGAAACAGAAGCTAGTGATGTTAGACGCTATCTCACTTATAACTGAGTATGATTGTTTTGAAATATAAAAAATGTAGTGTTATTCTACACAAAATATGAATGTGAATAACATGCGGTCTTTTTAAAGTCTCTGCCGCCGTTTTCCAATAACTAAGCAACACCCACATCATTCGAAGTTGACTCTTTTGTTAAAACCTAAACTAATGGTTATTTATGGCATTTTTAAATGTTCTGACAATTACTTCATAAGATAGAAAATCTTTCGCTTGTGTGATGAATCGCAAATTAATAAGAAATATTTAAAACAAAGACAAATGTGTTGTTTTAATAAATATTTTTGAAAATGAATAGCATGTAGCCTTCGCACGTTACTGATAAGGAGTGCTTGTAATACATACAGCAAGATTTAATTTGGCCTTATCTTTCAAAATATATATAACAAAACAACATATCACCGACTATTTTACTTTTTCTTTTTAACAAATTGTAAGAATCCTCCATAGGACCCTAAACCATGATGATCATCATAATCATCATAATGATGATCATCATAGTCACTGTGTCCATATCCTCCCCCACCGCCTCCGCCATATCCCCCATAACCAGTCCCCTTATGGGAACTGCCTCCACCATAACCACCACTCTTTCTTTTCCTGCTCCCGCCATAGCCACCACCCTTACTTCGTTTCCCTCCCCCGTAACCTCCTCCTCCACCACCATGTCCTCCCGCTCCATGTCCATAGCCCCCTCCTCCATGCCCATAGCCTCCCCCTCCATGTCCGTATCCTTTTTGCTTTTTGACGGTTTTCTTTTGTTTATGTGGACGACAGCATCGATGAGTCTCATTGCATTGGAACCAACTGCAAATATTAAATGAAACAATATATACTTTATACTTATAAACTCTAGAATTTAGGAACTTTATTATAGCTGTATTATATCTTTAAAATGAAAAGCTTCTGTTGTGTGTTGTGATGTGGTTATTATGCAGAGGCCTATTATCAGTTTACAGACATGCCAACAGCATATTATCAGTTCTCGTTTGTGATAATATCATATTATCTTTTTTCAGTTTCAGATAAGTGGCGCATATTTGATTTCAAAATAAAACATTTGCAATACAAGAATTCGATTGCATATGCTTGAGTTAGTGGCGTAACAATTTTTGATTTTCTTAAGAGCTATTTCAAAATATTCAACTAAGTCCCTGCTTATTTTACAAAATCAATACAGTCAAAACTGGCATATCTTTTTAACATCAGCAATTCGCAATTTCATATATTCTTAAATGTTTTGTTGTTACTCTACTCTGTTATAAATAAAAACATTTGTTAGTTTTGCAATTTCCGCACCTATTTAACTTATGACAAATTTGTGATCAATTTTCATTTATATTGATGTTTAATTTTGTCAGAAAGGAGTTCTAAGCTGTGGTATGTAAAACATTACACTTAAGTAGGAAATAATAAAATAACGTACCTGTCTTTATGAACTATTTACGGACGAAATAGGCCCAACAAATAAGATGTTATGATATAAATATTCAATGTTAATGTTTTCAGCCTTTAGGCGTTTTCCTTATGTGACATTACAATGGTATCAAATTATAGCACACCTCCAAAAGAAGCCCGCAGATGTACATCCTTCTCGATCCTCGGAACATATGCCGTAGCTTAACTTGCAAACAGTCTCTCGTGGAATACAGCAAACAACTGACTACAATGATATGTACAAATAGCATCGTAACAGAACAGTTAAGTAACGCCAAGACTAACTTCTATCTCACTCCACTATTAAGAACATAAGTGACTGATTTAGGCTGTACGATTAAAACATTGCTCATTGAAAGCCTAAAATGTTGATCAGAAAGTCGACAACGTACTTTTCTGACAACACGTCTTTCTGAGCACAATGTTATCATAAAAGTGCTTCAGCGTGTATTACTTCTTACTTACGTATGTATTAACTAATTACTGTATTAAAATAACAGTTTAAAGAAAGAGTGAAAATTAGCAATGGCTGGTCAAAAATTAAAAAGGTTTGACTGTCTTGTCAGTTTTTGTTTTAGAAAGCATACAAGTATATTTAAAAGTATTGACATTTGAGATTGTGACACAAAAGTTGCTTTTATAGATTATAGGTATTATCACACTTTATGTTTTATTATTGTCGTACAAAATTTATTTTAATTTTGAGCTTACTTTTACCAAAAATCGCTCACAAATATGGTAATAACCATGTCATATGATGATAATATGTTAATGCCATATCTTTTACATTTCTTTACAATATGTTGCCCAAGGCACACAAAGATGGGCTATTATGAAACATATGTTCACCACATAGTCAACATATATTTGCTTATTAAGTGCCTCAAATATTATATATTAACTGCGTGATGGATGCAACATACGCTAACCATAAACTTTGACATTCTATTTATGTTTTGTCTTATATGAGTTCGTCAAGTCAATATATTTGAACATGTGGATAACAAATATTAATAATTTAGTCAATATATACTATGCATATGTTTTACCACGTAGTGAATATATATTCTACGAAGATAAATCATATAATTGGTGGTCAGTGCCAATGTAATTGTGAGATTGCTGACAAAATTGCCAATTGTTATGAATCACGGGGTTTCCAGACTAGTGGGGATTTGCTTAATACAGAAGCCACTAGCATATTTAAAATAGGTTGACTGTTCCTAATTCAAGCATATCTTTAATATGGACCATTTACTGCTGATGTTTTCACAAAGAAGTGAAAAATAATTTTGTTAATTAATTCTTGGGAATCTCAGATAAAGCGGAAAAATATATACCTTATTATATCCACAATGTTTGAAATATATGTCAGTTTCTATGTCGCAATCGTCTATGAATCGACAAACTCCACCCATTTTGATGCACTTTATTTCAAACACAGCAGTGAAATTGATGATGTGTGGGAAATGAAAACCGAAGCCATGTCCGTAACCAAGGTGATGACCAAGACCGCTGCCCAGTCCAAATACTTGACCTGTAAAGTATGTATGTTCGTATGTAGGATGACAGTGCAAATACCCCTGCGCTATCAAATAATAAAAATTACACTTCTACCGGCGAATTGTTTTGTCAAGGTCCACTAAATATAGAGACGTTCGAGCAGCGTTGAATAGATTTCGTACCCAATGTCTGACAAAAGTAGGGTTTCGGTTGTTTAATGGTCACAAATGAAACTTGAAAGAAAAGTTTAGCTCTTTGAGTCCTCCAGACGTCGGAAAAGTGAGGTTATATAGTCGTCGGGAAAATCAAGAATGGCCATCTAGTATGGTTAATCCTCCGTCCCAGTTACATACCGTGGGGTCATTCATTTACGCGAGATATGAGAAAAATTCGGTGGGAAAGATTTTTTCTTTCTTGAAATCCCTCACACTTTATGTCCTCGCTTTGATCTTTTGCAGTAATCCGTCAGTGATACCACATTGGGTTGGCGACACATGAGAAGGTTAGTTTTTTTCTTGATTTTTGACGTCCATCCAACGTTAATTGTCCGATGTCTGTTTAACGTTGCACCAAAGTCGAGGAAAGTTGCATTTTCGTTGTTACCAAACAGCGTCTAGACATGTAGCTTATCCAATAGACATTCAAAAACGTTGTTAAGATGCTAAATTACGGCAGGGTTTGTCCTGTGGTTGGGTCGCATCGCTTGCCACCTCAAATCAACGTTGGAAAGACGTATGGCAGTCTTCACTGTGTAAGCAAGGATGGTCAAAACACTTCTACTAAATTCAAAAGAAGAAAACTAAAAAAACATATAAAGACAGTGTGCGCTTAGGTCTTTAAATGTTTATATTCAAAAAAAGACGCTCTATGTTTAGCGATGAAATATCCATGTTTATTGTCCAAGAAAAAAGTGTCCCAGAATTGTCATATTTTCCTCAACATTTTACGATTGCAAGTGAATTCTTGTTTTACTTTTTTATTTTTTGTTGTCTGTTCTGTTTTTACTTCAATTTCTCATTTCTTACCTTTTAAAATCTAGTTTTATCAATTTATTTTGTTTTCTCAGTTTAAGCTATTAAGTTTAAGCATTCTTTTATTGTTAAACATGAGTTGTTTAGGCTAATAGACTTCATAAAAAGAAATGAAGAAAACAGGATTATCTTTTTCTATGCCAATGGCTTTTCTGGTGTACAGATCTGAACGGCCCACTTAGTCGTGATGAAGTTTTTTGTTGATCAATTTTTGGAATTACTCTTAAATTGAATCTTACATTACTTGAAAAATTCAAATCATAAAAAACAACTTACCTTCAGCTCCAAAACGGATAAAGCCACATAAATAGCAACCCCACACCGTCACTACAACTATCCCTATTTTATTTATCATTGTATTTCAAAAGATGATAATTTGATACTCAATCGCTTATATTTTTACATGGCATTGTACGCAGCTGTATTGTTCATGATTGTATAGATATAGATTGAAATTTCAAAATGGTAACAATGAGATTAGATTTAGCCTCATAAACACACACATTAATGCTTAGTGAGATTAAAGCCAATAACACAGTGCCTGGGGCTGCGTATCATGTTAAAAACTGCAGAGGTATAGAGAGCATCGTAGTGCTGAGGTCATTTAGCACAACTGATTGTATATGCGGAATTACAGCTCTGGTTGCATAGTGCATCAAAATGTTTTGAAATCTTCTCTCAGTGCGTTGTTTACCATTTGTATAATAACGATTCAAAAGGAGTCTTATTTTAATTTATTCTAATCTATTTTTGGGTATTGGTTTATTTCCTTTTGCTCCGTTATATTTTAGTTTGGATTGTACTAATTTATTTTAATTAATGTTTTAAATAAATGATCCGCGACCTTGCTAACATTTCTATTCCTATTTCATTGCACTATGCAAACAGATTACAATCTTTTAACTAAAGTAGTTACTCGGGGCTTATTTAATATTACCTTTCCTATTTCAATGAGAAATACTAACAAAACACATCTTTACCAATAAGTTATGCAAACAGATTACATTCTTTTAACTGAGGTAGTTACTCGGGCCCATTTAATATTTCCTTTCCTATTTCAATGAGATATACAAACAAAATACATCTATTAATCACAGTAGCTGTCCGAAACCTATTTAGCATTTCTATTCCTATTTAAATAAGCTATATAATACACCGTTTTAATTAAAATAGTTGCTCGGAACCTAGTTAACATTTCTATTCTTATTTCAATGAGGTATACAAGCAAAATACAATCTTTTAGTTAAAGTAGTTAAAAATAAATAAAGCAGTTATTCCTCGGTCCAGTAAATATATTCATTTTTTAATCAATGAGTGATAGAAAGCAAATAATAAAGGCATATGGACGAGGTGCCTTTATTATTTGCTTAATAGTAAATGAACAAATACGCAAAAATAATTAAATATATAAATAAATAAAACAGTTTTAATAAGCAATTAACAGGCTTCAAATTCGGATTGAGTTGAAAAAAAACTAAAATTTTATGAAAAATAAATTCTTTAATTTAGTGCTTTTAACCACCTGAGGCTGCTGTCGAAACAATGAAGAAATAATAACAGGACAGGCCGCCATAAACTGTCTGTATGCAAAAGTTCGGTGACAGATCTCGACGTCAGTTCGAATGTGGATTTCGGCATCTGCGAATTTGCTGCATAGCTTTTTGTAGAGATTTAATGTCTGAAAGACTGATATCAAACCAATATGTTTTGATTTTTTATTGGTGAAACTGATAAGTGTATAAGGAAATATAACTTATATATGAAATTTGATATATGAAATTTGAAGGACGTTGAAACCACATCTGACAATTTACTTTCTCTTTATATTCCAAAAGGCATTCCAAGTGTCATTGCAACACAGAATTGTTCATGACATATCGGTTGAATCTTTGCAACATCGGCCCAAAATCGGGCTCACAATGTTGGATTTCTAACTTCAGACTTCCTAAACGTCAGAATATTTCCAACGCAGCTCAATGCTATATATATGCGTGTGGTCGGGCTGGGGGATGGGTGTGTCGCTTTAAGGCAATAAGAAAAAAAAACAGGTTCACTGTCGACTAAATACATGTTGTACTACCTACATTCGCTATTGCATCAAAATTTAAGCTTGTTTATTTAGCCAAAGCTTCCAAAGCGCATATATAACACCGTTAATCAATTTAGAGCATTTAATTTAAGCAAAAGCAATTTAAATAAAAACCTATTCTGTTTTGTTGACTAGCAGCTTCAAAAATGTTAATGAATCTTCAGTTTACTGCAGTAAGAAACAGAGAGATCATCATTTTTGCAAGCAAGGTGTGTTACGATGTTTTTCTGGTAATGTTCAAAAGAAATTCCGTTTCTTTATGACTTTGCTCTGATACATAACAAAAATGAAATTTTAATGTGTTTCATTGTAAAATCTGGTCAATCTTTACAAAGTTGGGCTATTTAAAATTTAGCCAGATTAGCAAGGTGTCCCGAGAACTTGGCGTTATAATAAAACAACAATTGGCAACAAATCCATTTATCCACCTGCTCCTCCTCTGTATCTCATACCTGCATTTTGATCTTCCCTTTTGCACTGGTGGTATAGCACTAAAGTGCCGATGAGGGCTTAGCAAATTATCCGTTAATTCCAGTATAGAATATGCTAACTAAAAATTTAGTTGAATGGAATCATAAACTGAATCTAATAAAAACTGGTGATTTGCAATCACTACGAATTGCAAATGGATTACAAAACTACATCACAGATGGACTGTTTCACAATTTAATTGAAATGGATATTCATTAGATTCTGCGATGAAAACAGTTAGTAGTCCTTAAGAAACCTCGATCCAACTCCAAACCAATAAAATATGAAGATAATAAGGAAGGGTTGCTCACTGATGAAGAAAGCCAACACTATCAATCCTTTATTTTATCTGATAGTTTAAGCAGACAATAGCAGATGCGAAGACATCTAACCAAATTTGGCATATGACACACGTTTCAGAATTAATGATTTGAAAACAGAATCAATCATTCATGACTGACATTATAAGGGACAGCTGGCAAACACCACTCAAGGACCACAAAATTGTTTTGTTCGAATGAAACAGTAACATCTACAGTAAGATCGAAAAACTTGTGTCCAGTGTCAGGAATAATGATGTGACCCAAATGAAAATTGAAAAGGATCAAAATGTTTTGTTAGAATGCAGGTTTTATTATACCTTATTTTTTTCACTATTTGTTCCTATTTTGATGTGTATTTGTAATTGACAAATAATTTTAAAAATTGAAAATTAATTTTGGTGCAATTTTGGATTTGCATGGATCAATTGGATCAGCTCTAACTTAGCAGAATTAAAGCTGTTGAAAAGAAATCAATAACCAACCTCTCACAGCCTAATGTTTCTTTCAACCAAAATTCCCCAAAATGTGTTTCATAGATAACCCTGCTATTAACGGAACCAAACCTATGGTTCAACAAGAATCCGTCAAAGTACAAAAACTAATTTATGTTACAAACAATTCCATATTTTCCTTGAATTCTAAAAATAAATTTCGTTTTACTCTTATATGACACAAATTACAGACGAATTTATTATTAAAAACTAATAGAAAGTTAAAGCACAAAAGCTATAATGGCATGAAATCGATTAAGTTGTTCTTGCCATTGGTATAAGGACTTTGCATTTTAACATTTGCACATTTCTTGCAATTATAATTAAGCTCAACTATTCTAAATGTGATTTCATTTCACTTGTGTTTCTGTTGGTAACTGGTCTATCTCTCTGGGTTCGTAGGAATTGTCTGTTTCTCAGTTCTGCCAGCTAAATGACATTATTGATCTGCTACCAAGAATCGGTTCTTTCCGTTAGCTTCCTGGATATTTCAAAGTAAAATATATAGGAATAAACAGGTCGTGCGATGTCCATCATACTACCTATACACCATAAAAACTACCGTCGATCTTAAAATATATTACAGTAGCTAATATAGTCATGGATGTACAATCTACAGTCTGCTACCAACAACCAGGCTGTTTACAGTGTGAACCATAGCTATAGTTGAAAAACGTTCAGTCAATATTTTGTTTTTGGATGGGAGAAGGGAAAGGATTTTACCCAATAAACAAAGTGCCATCGATCAATTGACGATATTAAATACCGATTTCAGCAAGATAAATTTTAAGACCTTACTGTCTGGTGCCAATGAAACAACATCTCAACCATCTATTTGACGCATAGACGCAGAAATATTGTGCTTGTTAGACAGCTAAACCACGGACATCTGCCCAAAGTTTTCCAGAATAAACGTTTGGTGAGGCATTTCTGTTCCGTGGTGACTAAAAACGAGACATTAATTCAACATTTTTCTGCAATATACGACGTTAAATAGACAGATTAAAAAGTTGACTTTTAAACAACGTTTAAAAAGGCGTTATTCTGAAGTCAACTTACTGACAAATAATAGTCTATTTATATTTTTGTTACATCGCAATATAAGAGAAAAGTATACGGCTTTGCTAATTATTGCTCATAGGATTTCCGTATCAATGGTAGTAAGGACTGGAATCAATTTTCGAAATTGGCAATTGAACGAAATATAAATGATTGATAAACAAATATTTAATCAAGCCACTGAAAACACTGTTTCACAATATTGTCCATGAGTCTCAAAAGTTATTAAAAATAAGGATATTAAAAATATTTTATTTGACGAAATGAATTTTATAATCTACAGGGATAAATATTGAATCTTGTTGACTGATGTTCTTTGCTATGCAAACTACAAAATAAATCAATTTTAACGGGACTAACAAAATGCGACAGAAAGAAACTGCCTATTATGGTATCAGATGGACTAACATTCCAAAATTCCAGGGCGCCCAAATAAATTTCCAGGAGTTCCCGGCATCTCTGTTATTTTTATTCGAAACGCCTTGTTTATTCTCATAATTGAAATGTTTAAGTGTGTTCCAGTTTTTTTAAAAAAAGGGTACGTGCAAAGTAAAGCACTTAAAACTCTTAAAATAGATTACACTATGCAATTTACCGAAAGGAGCATTTCTGATTCAGACAAAATATTCCAGGTTAATTTGCTAATGGCTCGCTTCAGTCCCAGGGAATGTTATAGAAATTCTTATCACTTAAACATCACATTACATGTATTAAATCAGACTTTGAATAATCTTATTTTTACGATGGAGTGGATTGCGCAGAAAAGTAACCGATTGTTAATAAATTTAATCAATTAATAAAAATTGTAAACTGCAGAGAGTGGTATATATCATGTCCAAACATTTTGCCATTTTAGAGAAAAGGCTATGCAGGTAATCCAAACGAGCTGTTGCGATGTTTTCGCTTTTATTTCACAAAGGGAACTATCTCCCTATGCAATAAAATGACTGATGTGGTTATTAGTCCCGTCTCGAGAATTACATGGAGGAATATATGTTATCGTTTAGGTGAGCTGGTTTCTAATTTTTCCATCTGTATAGGTATGTGTTGTCATTTTGGATCTTAGTAGTCTAAGAGTGTATTTGTTAACCAATTTTATATTACACGTTCTTCTTACTTGTCATTCAACAGGTTAGTTACTTCAACGGCTTTATTTCGTGGAAGATTTTCAATAATTAAACTTATTGCATTTCCTGTGACCTTGGTGGATTTCTAATTAAAATCTGCAAGCTGTATCAAAAAGCACGGCGCATTACTGACAACTTCTCAGAAAACACAATTCTATTTAACAAATGGGCATTATTATTGTCAAGTCTTTATTTATGCGTCGATTGCACAAAGACTTCCATTTGTCGTAAGAAATGTTTCCGTAAAGAGGGGAAGTTTTGTCAAATTACCTTTTGTCAATATATAGCGCTGTGTTGGCAGCAAAACTTGTGTTCAAAAAAATAGATTTTATAACATAAAAAACCAAGAATATACTTACTGTACGCAAGTGAATTTTATGTCATTTTACACTTTAAGAAACGTAGCAAATAATGAAGTAGACATTTTTTTTGAAAAGTAAAATTTAAAAAAAATGAAACTTTTGGTCACAGATATTGACTGGAATAAATAAACATTACCATATATGGACAGTACACCCTAGATATCCTAAGTACATGTGGCGCAAGAGAAATGTGTTGGATTGCTATTCATTATGTGTATTAATGCTGGAATTTCAAGAACAATAATCTTCACCAAGGCCGAACTGTTCGCTATTGGAAGCCGATCTATGGGGCCTGTCCCCATCAGCTGATTCTATTCAAAGTGTCATTCAGCAAGGTATAGTGAAATCAAGGGGTTTACGAGCTGGTACAAATAAACGAGTATCCACAAACTCTGGTCAAAATTTTAGAAAGGTACAAAATTCCGCTAACAGTTCGATCCGTTCTTGCCTGAAGCAAATAGAATTTCACGAACACGTACCGCAAAAAGAATGCTTTTCAATCGCTCTGATAAACTGCCAATCCTTGAGCAACAAATCAGTTATTCTGTTGGAGCACATCTGCAAAAACTCGTTATCACTGTGCTTTTTAACCGAAACATGGATGCCAAAAGATCTGTCTGACGATCTCTCTCTAAGATCTGCAACTCCCAGTGGTTTTTCATACTATCAAAAACCAGGAGCAGAATGGTCAGCGCGGTGGTGGTGTGGCAGTTATCACGCAAAAATCCATTAAAACAACGGATATTACAGCCGCCTTCAATACTTATTCATCTTTTGAATTTATCGCCACTCACTCAGTAATTCGGGGAGAACAGATTACTTTTTATACAGTCTATCAACCCCCTCCCTCAGTCGTCAATAGGCTGAAATTCAAAGATTTTCATACCGAGTTTGTAAACTTTTTAGAAAATATTGTTTTAACTCCAGGAAAAATATGTATTCTTGATGACTTTAATATTCACTGGGACGTGTCCAGTCATCCTGAAAACAAAGAATTTTCTTCCCCGCTATAATCGATGAATCTTAAGCAACATGTTCCCTATGCGACACATATAAAAGGTCACATCCTGGATTATATTATTACAAGAGCCGCTGACGAACTACTATCAACGCATGCTATCAGTGATCTCATCTCGGACCACCATGCCGTAATGGATATTTTAGAATAAGAAAATCAAAATTTGAACAAAAACGTGTTACATACAGAAAAATTAAAGATATTGATATTGACTTATTTTTCCATGATGTCGCCTACCCTCTTAGAAAGATACAATTCCTTCCTGTGTAATATTTTGGATAAACATGCACCAGAAAAAACATCAGTAATTACCATCAGAGCTAAAGTTCCCTGGTTTTCGAAAGGTATTGTCATAGCCAAGAGAGAAAAAAGAAAAGCAGAAAGAACCACGCGAAAATTCAAAACTCCAGAAAATATCAGTCCTTATCGGCAAGCTAGACTTAAATTTGTAAACACTATTCAGAAGGAAAATCAATCATACTATTCGCAACAAATCAATGATTGTGGATTTGACCCAATAAAAAGCTTTTAACGTACTAAATGAGTTATTGAAAAGCAAAAAAAAAAAAAAAAAAACGTCCTACCCGAGCATTCATCCAAAGAAGATTTGGCAGAGAGGTTTAACATTTTCTTTTCGGATAAAATCACAAATTCAGAACCAGCTTGTGATACAAAACTATCGTCTTTCACGACCTACACCGAAGATGAAATTTTAAAAATTATTGCCAAGGCAAGTAATGCTACCTGTACTCTGGACCCCATACCAACAAGTCTTCTAAAGCGGTGCTTACCTCACCTACTACCTACTATAACTGATATCGTGAACTTATCACTGAAATATGGACATTTTCCAGCTACATTAAAACAAGCACTGATCAAAACGCTTATTTAGAACGCAACTCTCAATCCGGAAGAACTCAAAAATTACCGACCATTATCCAATATTCCGTGGATTTTCAAAATAATTGAAAAAGCAGTCATTAAACGTTAGGATACACACATGTCACAAAACCAATTCACGAAAAATTTCAATCTCATATCGTGCTGGTCATGGAATGGAGACAGATCTGGTGCGTATATTTGACGATATCTTGCGCGCGCTTGACGATAAGCGTGGTGTTGTTTTAGTTATGTTGGACCTGAGCGCGGCATTTGATACAATTGATCATGCAGTCCTGATACAAAGGCTTCATGAGCGTCTAGGGATCGAAGACACCGCTCTTAAATGGTTCTCCGAATATCACACTGGAAGGGGAAGGTCACAAGCGGTTATTATAGATTGCGCACTATCCGACCAGATGTGTCTTTCTTTCGGTGCGCCCCAAAGTTCTCTAATGGGTCCCGAGGATTACAAAATTTACACCTTGCCGATGGCAGATATCCCACGACGCCATGCAGTTAACTTTCATATTTATGCGGATGACACTCCAAATTATGTACAATTTCGACTAAATGATCGTACTGATTTCAATTATTCAGTGAGGAAGCTGGAAGCATGCATCGAAGAAATTAGACTTTGGATGTCAGTCAACAAGTTAAAGTTAAATGACTCGAAAACCGAAGTGCTTGTTATAACTCAATCATCACACGTTACTAGTTTTAATTTGGATAGCATTTTGATTGGTGAAACCCACATTATCCCAACAGATAGTGCAAAAACATTGGAATAATATTTGATTCACATTTGACACTAGAAAACGAAATATCACAGCGCTGTAAGAGTGCTTTTTTCCTCTCAGAAACATTTGCTCCATACGACCATACATCTCACAGGACTCCTGTGAGAAGCTAGTACATACACTGATATCCTCCACTGCAATGCAATACTATATGATCTTCCTAAATGCCGCATCAGTCAGCTACAACGGACACAAAATATTGCCGCTAGCTTAGTGACGTGGAACAGAGAATACGACCACGTCACCCCTATTTTAACATCGCTACATTGGTTACCAGTTGATCGCAGAACTGAGTTTAAAATTCTACTTTTGACATTTTGGGTTATCCAGGGCACAGCCAAAGAATATCTGTGGGAACTATTCTCACCTTACCAACCTTCTAGGACTCTGTGTGCAACACATAAGAATTTGTTAAATGTGCCAAAATCCCGAACAAAAACTTCTGGTGGTAGGCCCTTCTCTGTTTCGGCACCGCGACTGTGCAACAACCTACCAACTTCCCTACGTTTAGAAACGAACTACCTTTCTTTTAAGAAGAAACTAAAAACTTTTTTATTCAGTATTACGTATCTGTGATTATAGCCTAGTCAGTGTCTTTTAGCTATTTTACTTGTGATCAGTTATTTTTATATTGTTGTATCGTGTCTTGGAATATCGTTTAGAACTAGGCACACAAAATATATTTACTATTTACTATTTACCTTAACTCTAGTTGAACTTAGTCTTGATGGAAAATAAGCTCGACATCAGCAATACCAACTTCATTTGTTTACTGATTTCTCTCATATTTCATAAACCGCTTCCTTATGGTACTGAGTTGGTTTGAAGTGAGATTAAACCTTGCTTGTGAAAATATTAGGTTAGAATTATTGCATTCTTCTTCTATAACTTAGCTGAACATTGCAAATTTAATATTACTAAGAGTAATTATAGTTGTGTTGTTGTTGTTCTTTTTTAAATTTCAATTTCTTTGCCATGACACTAATAGGTCATGAACAGTTTACAATATGATCAATCACAATCACAGTTATTTATCTAAGAAGTCTTTGTTTCAGATTGATGAAATTGGTCTATGAAAAGACTCGAAATTATTCATTTCTATCAAATCTGCTAAATCATGCTCTGATGTAGTCAGATTTTACCTCAAGTAAGATATTTGCGTTTTAGTTCAAAAACCAGGTGGATGGCAGAAATATTTAATTTTAATATTTCTAAAGTTTTGTATACAGTAAGTAAACAAAGATGTGATAGGAAAAGACTTTTCGTAAACCGCATTTACTTAGCAAAAAACTAGTTTCTGTTTATCCAAAGACAGAAGCTTAGGCATCGTCAATCCTCCCTTTTTCATATAGAAATGAAAAACCATAGACCCAAAACTCGTCAACCTGATCTCTTTTGGATGGACTATGACAGGCTGAAATTTTTCAGTGTTGTCATTGCCTCCTTATCCCATTTTGAATTCATTTTTAGTAAATCCGTTTATTTTTTATGGAGAACCAATGACATTTTTACAGTATACAGAGTAATTTATTAATATAATCTTCTTGTTCATATCACGAAATACAAAATAGACTATTTGATATGTTTTTCTCTCCCTCTAGATGAAGTCCCAGTGAAAAACTGACAATAAAGTTACAGTACGATAACGGGAATCCCTTATGTTGAATTATTAATCCCTCCATTTCTGTTCTAACTTCTCGCTATTGTTCATTTTCGTCACATTGGACTGCTGAAAGATTTTCTCCTATACACATACCTTTCATACATATCTGGAACCTCTTAAGTGCTCTGTATTTAAACATTTTCTGACCACACAAAAATTGCAAAAAAATGCTTGCTTTACTTAATTATTAGTCTTAATGGGACATCATCTTCCTTATTTGATAGATCACAACAAATAATAATAAATTTTTGCACAGCTCCCTGGCAATGAAAGTCTCTTTTCCACAGGGAACGATATTTCACAGAGCGTTTGTATTATTTCAAAACGGGTCGTCCGACACTCGTCTTTGTCAAATAAACTCTTCAAAAACTCGTTAACCTAAAATATTTTACACGCCATTTTTGCCATTCCAATATCTATTACGCATGTAAATGTCAAAATAAATAAAACATATTTCATCACTGAAAACTGGCAAAGAAGTCCATGTCAACGACACTTATTCTATTATGCAAATTATTGTTTATTAATCACCAGTTCTTTTAGTTGCCAAGACTCCGAGTTTTAAGCCATAGCTTTCTATGCATGTAGAAAAAGAAGCACATTATGTGAGACCTTTTGAATTTTGAAACTGTGTGCTATTTCCAGTCTATGCCAATGAGCTCAAATTAAACTAGCCTTAGAAAGTCTACAAAATTGGATTTACCTAACGTTGGTACCACGTCAGCTTATAGACAATTGATTCATATTCAAAAATGGCATCTCAAAATGTAGCTGAGTATTGCATGTTAAAAAGTGAAATACTTCTTTATATTTATTGACAAATCTTTAAATATAAAAGTTTTTCACTGGTAAAAAATTAGTCAAAATGACGACTTAATGACGAGCTTTCAAATGGTTATGAGGATTTCAGTTATGCAATAGTCAGACATGTAAAATTGTGCAAAATTGCCGAACGAAGCAGGATTGACAGATAAACTATACCATTATTTACTCTGGACAACCAAGAGTGGTATGCAAAGAGACGTAATGAAAACGCTTGAAAGGTTTATTTTTCACCAAGTAAGAACATGTGATGTCGTAACTTTGAACAAGCATGCGATTAAATTAGTTAAGCTACACTTTTTGTCTCAACTAAAGTGCGCAAAGAATATATTTATGACCTACTTAAGGTTTAAAATCTATTGTGAGTCCTCAAATAGAGTATTTCTCTGATCTGTTTGGGCAACATGCATAACACTGGCGCAGTCATAGTGAAATTCAGAAACAAGCATTTAAAATGGCATACCCTGATCCAAGCTACACAGAAACACTTGTATTATCGAAAAGGCAAATTATTGTGGCAAGCCGTCGATCTATTTGCATAAATTTGTTTGACAGAAATGCAGCACAAAGTACTGTGATGCACCATTTGCACAAGATGCACAAGAAAAAAAAACAAAAAAAACAACAAAACACGATATCGTAAGCACGAGATACAACAACTTCCTCTTCCAAACGCCAACCCTAACAGATTAAAGAATTCATTTACCTCTTATTGTTTTTTCAGCAACATTGCATGAAGGAGACAACCAAAATTAAATACATACACAAATAACTCAGTTTTGTTTGACAGAAATGCAGTACTAAGGTTATGTGGTGCACCATTTACTACAAGAATAAAACAAGAGAGCCTAAATACAAGATACAACAAACTCCTCTACCAAACTCCAATATTAACAGTCTAAATAATTAATTTAATTCTTCTAGTTTATTTCCTTTCCAGTAACATTGCTCAGTGAAGACAGCCAAAATGAAATATACATACAAATAACTCAGTTTGTTATACACTTTAGAAATCTCTGTATACTTTATATATATATATTTATTGAATTTTTAGACGCAATTGAACAAAAAATATCATCTTATCTTATTTATTTATTGTTTCTTTTAATTTCGAAGTACTTGTACCTGATTTAGGTTTTAGCAAGCTTTCTCCAATCAACCAGATAACCACGACTGTCTTCTGCTACCTCTTCTTTCTGGCAAGTTTTTGTTCTAATCAGGAATGAATGCGTTTGATCTGTAACATAGATGTCACAACTCAACTCCAATTCAACACGAAAACCATGTCTTTCTCTATCATTGCCACACCTCAAGCCTAAATATTATGACTATGAAAATTTCAGTTGCGTTCGGTCGGCCATTTTGATTTGAATTAAAATTTTGAAACGTTGTTAAAAACCCGACTTGTTCCACATATAAATAATAGATTAACAATGGCCGATGATGGACAAGGTAACACAGCTGTTTTGTGATATCAGGATACGTATTGTGTTGGAATACTGAATAAAATCGACGTGGCTTGTGTAGTTGAGTTGGCAATAAAACTCGTGATCCGCTTTGGTTACTTTGAAAAACACAATTTCTTGATTTCGTGGAATGTGGTCATTTGGTGGCTTAGAAGGTTATGTTATACAACAGTTAAAGCGCAAGTTTAAATAGAAATCACGCCGCTTTGTTGGGACAATTTGCATGGACATTGTGATGAGTGTCGGATCGGCCGTTAACTTTATTTAGTCGTTTGTTTTACACTTTGTGTCGTATCACTTATTTTTCGTGTTTGTGTGCGTCTATGATTTTAGATAATATTCTTGATGATATGTTGGACCTTGGAGCCGATGATATTGATGAGGAAGGAACTTCAAGTAAGTGTAAATTTATTTTATTCCTTTCAGAGCTTAATCAATTTACTCCATGTAGATCTGTTTCTATTTAGATTCACATGCTTTTATTTTTGCACTCAGCCAAAAGGGCTTTGCAAATTACACACGACCAATTTGTCCACTACCACAGTGACGGATACTTGCATATGAAGAAAGCGCAGAACAACTTACAAATTACGGTTTTTGAACTGTGTGAGACAGTCGATACGAAAGTGAGCTGAACTAAAGCCATTACGAGGAACCTTCATTTAAAAAACTTAAAAAATCTAAAAGATTTCCAATTTTGTTGCCTTAAATATAATATTCCCCAATTAAAGTGTATTATATATTATATGAAAAGGCGTCTCAGTTCTGCGCCATGTCGCTTCCCTCGTAAATCCAATAGAAACTAAATAGTACGAGGGGAGAAGTTTCCTTTGTCAAGTATCGTAAAATAAGGAAGGTATTAGTCGAAAGGGCTGTCATATTTACACCTGGCTTATGTAGTGGGGTCGGAATGTGGCATTTTGTTGTCACATTCCGTAATCTGTAAGCAATTTTGACTCCTCCCCCCTCGGACATAAAAATTCGTCTTTCAGTTTCACTGTTTTCACACTCAGTTGACACATTTTCAGTTTCATAAAATTAGCTTTCGATGTACTGTTTAATTTCATACCGTTTATTTCTCACAAGTTGATATTTGTGTCATGAGTGAACTACTCTCTTTCCTCAGTGAACAGAAAGAGGCAGTCGAAACACTCAAGAACCTCGATGGAAAGTGACAGTGAACACGGTGCAGATGTACCAAGCCAGGATGCCATAAGGGATCTAGAAAAACAGAGGCGTCTACTTGAAAAAGAAAACGAAGAAAGAAAAGCTAAGCTCCGAAAGCTCAAAGAAGAGGAAAAAGCGGCCAAAGATGCACTAAATAAAGGTTGTTATTGTTGGTGATTTTTGGTGTCATTTTTACTTCTTGCCATGATTTTTGAGCTAAAGTAATTTTCCTAAAACTCTTGTGTAACTCGGGCTATGTGATCGTGTCGTATCCTAGACTGGCTAAGTGCAAGGAATTCCAAAACTCACTCGTCGTTGCAACACAGCTTTGCCTATAGTTTTGTTACTTTCGAAAAGTAAATCTCGTTGCATTGTTATGCATTGGGCGGTTTGCGGTATCTGCAAGAACGTTTTTCAATCAGTTGACGTATTTCGTTTATTTTCAATTGTCTATAAGCTTATATTTGTGGATACATTGAAGTATGATGTGTTATGCGTAGAATTTGGAAAGCAAGACATGGAAAAGAAGTCGAGAAAGGAAAGGAAGTCTTCCAGAAGGAAAGATGATGACCGTAAGTTAGTGACGATATGTTCCTTGGCGCTTAAAAGGAGTCAGGCACGTGGACCGAACCCACGTGCAGACCGGTCAGCAAAGATTTTCAAAGAATTATCTAGAATTATCTGGAACTGCTTAATCCTTATTAGAATTGAAACCTGCCCGTTGAATCATTTGTGACCGATCATTTTGACAAACAGTTAAGTGCTGAAATACTTGGCCAAAAAGAAAGTATCACGCTGGATTAATCGAAAATTGAACGCATTGCCATTTGTAGATCACGCACAGTCGTGAAACGACACTGCCGAGTCTTTGATTACCTAATGTGTGTAAAGCTATGCACTGGTACATTTTTGTCTCTTACAGACACCTGTTTGTTAAAGTTGAGGCACCTGTTTAAGTTCTTTAGTCCGTGTTGTTTTCCGGTCCAGCCCCCTATTTGGGCTGTCTAGCCCACGGTGTTTTTTCCGGTTCAACCTCTGTTTCGGTTCTCTGAACCGTGATGTGCATGTGCGGGTCCACGAAACATAATCCTAGTGGTTCGATTCCGGTTATCATTTGATTGGTTTTTTTGGAGTAAATTCTCATGGTACTTTAAACTATTAATTTAATAAAACAACTAAGAAGCGTGAAACTTCCCGTGTTGAAATGTTAATTGATTGTTGGTTTTCCTTTTCAGCTTTCAGAAATTGGTATTTTCTTTTGGTTTGCAGCCGAAAAGTTGAACCTGAGCGTGAGCGGTGACGAAGATGACGAGTTCAAGCAGAAAGGGGACGAGTATGACGTGCGCAGCGAGACGGGAAGTTCCTCCGATTCTGAGGCCTCCAGTCGAGCCAGCCAAAGCCCCGAAAGAGAAACCGGTACATAGTACAAGTTCGATGTGTGCTGCTGCAGAAATGTTTTTAAATTTTTTTTTCAAATAACGTGTTTGAGTCAGTTAAGTCCTCAGTTCTGCAAAGTTAGAAAGGGCCATGGAGAAGGCGACTATTATTAAAGCGCTGGTGAATTGCCTATCTTTCTCGCTTTTCCTGTCCTTTGGTGTGACTTTTAAATCGGTTTTGTTGTAAATATAGGTTTTAGAGAAATATTTCTACTCAATTTTCCAAAATTCAGTTGTAAATCATTTCAGGTAAACGGAAGAAGCGGGAAATCTCCCCAATACAGTGGGATTCGGAGAAGAGAGAGGAACACAAGGAGAAAGGTACTGTGTAAAACAGGAATCAGGGATAAATTCGTGTCTGTTCAGTAGTGGACAAACGTCTGCAACGTATAACACAATTGGTATTCTCTCGAGACGTTTCTGCTTATATTGTGTTGAGGTTGGGAGGGGGGTGGTATTCGACTGGGGAAATCTACTTCTGTTGTACTGTTTTGGGCAACGCTGTGTATTTTGGTTGGGCTGGCTTATTCAGTGGCTTTGAAACACAAGTATGATTGATTGTGGAGTACCTGGGGTGGTGTACTTAAGGGTAAGGCTGATTTAAGTATGTGGTCGAAATTTTGCAGATGATGGAGGTGAAAGTAAGGACCAAGGCGCCGATGCGGAGAAGAAAGGTAAATTCATTTAACCAAGTTAACGTTTGGAGAAACGTGATTACGCTTGGTTGCTGTTGGCTTCGTTTCATGGTAAGACGGTCCTAATCTGCTCCTGACGCGCGTCCATTTCAATAGCCAAAGGCTACTGTAGTTCCGCGACCGGTTCTTCCGGATTTTCCGCGCTATTTACAGCAGTACGAGCGGCTGCTACATTCGCATCTGGGGTTTTGCAGGACGTGTATTTACAAAATTGGTATGACCTAGACTGCAAAAGCTTGGTGCGTACAGAGCAGTAAATAAATTTTATATGGCAATTTTCTTCACATGATTTTACAACGAATTTGTCGTTCGAGTGTCTTTGTACGAGGGCCGAGCTGCCAAGGAACCATGCAGGGTAGTAAACATACAGGGAAATTTGATTCGGTTGAATTAGGAAACACAGCTGAGTAGGAACAGGGCACTATTGGTGGCACCACTAAACCAACAAGATTTCAACGGTCACGGAAAAACCTATAAAGTCAGTGAAGCCTTTTTTTGCTGGCCTGCAAAAATCCTGGAAGTGTCATGGGATAAAAGTACTTTGGTCAAAGTATTGTGTAGGGATCTTTTTCACTCGTAATTAAGGGATACCTGTGGGTACACATAACCCGCAGGAGAGGCTTATCGCTGTTATAAATGTTGGTAATTAACATCCCTGACAGAATGCAGTTTGTTTTTCAGATCAAACAACAAAACTGAAGTACATCTTCCGAGGTGCTCGATTTTTCCTGGTCAAAAGTAATAACCACGAAAATGTGGCCCTGGCCAAGGCTAAAGGCGTGTGGGCCACTCCGCCACCAAACGAGAACAGAATAAACAGTGCATTTAAAGTAAGTGCATTCCCATTTGTGTTCTCATGTAAATGGGCGCAACAAATCTTGAAAGGAGAACGATTTCTAAAGTTGTATTTTTTTGGAGTGGGTGGGGGTTTGGGGGGGGGGGGGCATCGAAATATTATTACGTAGATTGCTGTAATAGAAAGAATGGAAAAGAATGGAGAATTATGTGACAGTTGTTTAAATGCGTTTGACCGTGAAGTAAATACACTTTCTTTGTTCGAATGATTTTTCACAGGAGAACCCAAATGTCATCCTTGTGTTCTCCGTGAAGGAGAGCGGCAAGTTCCAGGGCTTTGCTCGTGTCGCCTCCGAGTCGGACAAGGACCACACGCAGGTGCGCTGGGTGCTGCCCCCGGGGCTCAGTCAGCGCGCGCTCAGCGGCATCTTCAAACTCGACTGGATAAACAGGTTTCTGTGTCGAAGTGCAAGAGAGAGAGGTCTTGTGCCTTGCAGGATTACTTCTTTATTGTTTTTCTTGACAAAAAAATACCTGCTTCTTCCGGGTTTATAAGAATTTCGGTTGAGGGGGGAAATAAACATGAAGTTATTCGGTTGTTTGCGGGGGAAAAGTGAAAATGATGTTCCAGAAAAAAATGCCGACATTGGTATTACTGAAAACAAGGTATCCTCAAAGTTGGTGCTCGATCGTTCAGCATTTAACCAAACACTACACGTGCCATAAGATAACTCGCAACAAGGGGATTGCGAGAATCAGGAGGCAGTGTACAATATGGACTTGTTGTTTGCAGAAACGAGGTGCCTTTCACAAAATGCGGGCATTTGTACAATCCATACAATGACAACAGACCCGTTAAGATCGGCCGAGACGGACAGGTATGCGTCACACTATGCAGTCTGAATGCCCGTGTTGCCTGAATGCTTAACTTGAAAGTGTCATGTAGTACTGAACAGACTGTGAGCGCGTATTCCGTATGTTTTCTAAATTGACAACTTTTCAGTAAGAAAGGAAAATGTGAAAATCAGATTATATGGATTATGTTGCGGATCGTGAGATGCGAATTCAGATTTACGAATGAATGTTTGCCAGCCTAATTTGCCAGGTGAAGTGTTGCTGGCGTAATATGTTTACTAAAAAGAGATTGCGTAACAGACTGCGATGATTTTGTCCTTTTTTTTGCAGGAAATAGAGCCGCATGCGGGAGAAGCCTTGTGCCGCCTGTTCCCATCCGACGATAACGTGGATTTACGAGCAATAGCTGTGAAAGCAAAGCGATCGATAAAGCGCTATATCGAGCGTGAAAGATTCGGAAAACATCGGGAGCCGCAGCCAGTCCCCACTAGGTTAGGAACTCCATTGTTCACGGGACTGTCTTGTCCTCCGTATGATGAACGGCTGAGGGTAGCCTGAGCCTATGTGTTGGACTGAGAACTTTTGAGCGTTGTCAAAAAATCAAAAATCGATAGATAAAAAAAGGTCCAAATAGATTTGCAGGTCACGTGGTCGGTGGAAGAAGTCACGTGATCGATCTTGCTCCACTAGGCGGATGGCGCCAAAGTTTTGTGCATTGCAGTGGAAAAACTGCAGTAGTTCTTGTGAAAAAAAATGCTGCTTTTGTGCCAGTGCAGTTGTACGCCAGCATTGAAGTTCAACGAAAATTCGGGACAAAGAAAACACCGAAATAAACGATGGCATGTTCTGCAGTGCTTTCGTGAATATGCTGGCTAATATTTTTGTTTCTTTGTGCTCAATCTTGGCCACATATTTGTGACTAAAACTAAGCCTTTTTTTTTTTTTGTCGTTTTGTGAAAAAAAAAAAAGAAACTGGTAAGTAGTGTATATGTGTGGTGCACGTATTCAATTCTTTGCCTGGTTCAATATGAGAAATCCAACGTCTGGATATTTGCGCTCTCTACACTTTCGACACAGGATACGACAAAATGTGCAAAGTCGGACGCGCCAACATTTTTTGGATACATCTTGTGTATTTTCAGTTGAGCTCACAGATCAGTCTTGACCCAATGCACCAGTGGGATAGTGCGTGTTTTTGTGGACTGAATATGTAGTCAGTAAAAAAAAACTGAGATCACAGACTGCGTATTTATGGTCAATGTGCTAGCGAGATTACCAGTGTTGTGTTTCTTTTTCAATTGGGACTAACGGACAGTGTAAACAGGTGACTTTGATGGTGTTCTCTAATCGATCTCGCTGTATGTTGGCCAGAAATAACATTTTGGCCCACCAGAAATACAGATGCCATGTCCCCTATTTAATTTGTGAGCTTTAATTTTTGCTTCGATGGGTGAATAGAAAAAAAAAGACCAAGTGCAAATAAATGTGTGCCGTGAACAGTAGTGCTGCCAGTAAAAGTGAAGCACAATGTGAAGGCGATGAACTGTTGGTTAGCTCGCGTAAGGAGCAGCACAAATCCTCAGTGATCATGGCCCGTTTAAGTTTTGGACTTTAAAAACTGTTAAAAAATACTTGTGCGGCTGATCCGCCCTCTGACTGACAAAGGCAGAAGTCTTGACGAGGGGAAACCAAGGTCAAGCTCTCGGTATGTTAAATCTATGTCAAGAGAAGTGGGGAAAAGATTAGCGTATCTTTTGCAAATTTGAGAGATAAGTTAGTTTCAACAGCCGTGAAAGGTTCGCAAAGTGACCTGTGCAAATATTGGGGGGCGGTTCCTTGAGCTAATGGGGAAACAGGGACAGCGTGGGGAGCGGCCAAAGCGAGAAAGTGCTAGTATTTCGCTGTCTCAGTTTAGTTGATAATTACCTAACTTCTCAGTTATCCACGCGTGTGCTTTGCACCCTTCTACTCTCGTGCCTTATTTCACTCTTTCAGGCATCGTATTGTACTTTCCCTCTTTTGAGGCATCTTGTTCTATACTTTCACTCTTTCAGGCATCTTATTCTGTACTTTTACAGGCTCTTATTCACTCTTTCAGGCACCTTATTCTGTACTTTTACACGTTCTCCGGCCCAGCACCAAGCTCCTTACCTCCATCATGGCTCTGCGCTAGACACGCCTCATGGCATTGTACCAGCCTTTCATACTCCATCCATCATGTTCTGTTCTAGTGCTCGATACTCCTTTCTTCTTGCTGTGAACTGTTGTGCCCTGATGAGCAGGATTAAACGTCAACTTTTTAGCACACGGGATTAATCGCCTGCGCACTTTTGTGTGGTCACTCTTGTCTTGGCTTTCATTGCGGTCCATCTGAGTGGCGTTTAGAGTACATCGTGGGCCGTTGTATTATAACGGGATATGCCATGTTTCTGTGTTTTAGCTTCTCTCCCCCCCCCCGCCCTCCTCCGTCCGTCGTTATGTTTCTGTATAAACTTAAAGTGAAGACCATGAGACAGGCTATATTTTGGGACTCTGCTCAGAATTATTTTGGCGGTTATGTTATGGTAGGGTAATCTGGAAGGAGAGGGGGGTGTGGAGGAGGGGGTGATTGCACCAGTTTTTCAGGACCTTTATAACTTGAAGTAGGGCGTGCCTTGAATCTGACAAAAAGCGTCAGCCTGTCGCTTCCGTCAAGAGTACAGTCGTAAATACTGTGTGCGAAGTGGTAAATACGTGATGAAGATGCATTTCAGAGAGGGGTTAAAAAAAAGTTAATACATTTGACTATGAATGTGGGACGGGGCTTAGGATGGATCCGTGGATAGAGACACGAAGGTAGAACATGTCACCTATCTGCCTGTTCAGTCATTCGTAGTTTTTGTCGAATTTGCGTGCATTAACTTCCTCATTAAACCTAAGAAATCAGATCGTGTGAAGCTTCAGTGTTTGTCTACTTCTTCTTACTGTGGCTTAGTTCTGATTTGTGCTTGTAGATTTGTTTAAGCCAGAACATAATTATTTATATTTAGTGAATTTTATCTGAGGCCCGCAAAAAGCCTCTCAGATGCCACGATTCCTGCTGTTGGTGTTAGCTTGATGAACTGTTTGATTGGCATTTGTCTGTGCTTATGATCGCCTAGCAACCATTGCGCTTTCCATGGTAACAGTATTTATTTTTTTGATGCGTATTTTGTGCACTTGTCAAGCAGCAGGCGTAGGCGACTAGACGATGGGGGTGGCGGCGGCGGCGCCCGTGGCTACCCAGCCAAGCGCGGCAGGATGGACTACGGCGACAGGGAGAGTGAGTTCTCTACCATCACTTGTCAACCCAGAGGGTGGGGGAGAGGGCGGGAGGTGCCTTGTTAATTTCAGAGCTAATGTTTGTATGTATTGTTCGTGTTTCTAGAGCTAATGTTTGTGTGTCGTAATGGGGACAGCTGGCCTTAGGCGCGAGTAAATTAAGTGCTCTTAGCGAGAGTAAGTTAACTGTCCTTGGCGTGAATAAATTGAGTGTCCTGAGCGTGAGTAAATCTAAATTCTCTTAGTGTGAGTGAATTAGGTGTCCTTTACGTGAATAAATTGGGTGTCACTGTCAATTGTTTCCCCGCCTCCCCTCCCCCCCTCCCCCCTTAGAGATTATGTGGAGAAGTGTCGAACGGCTCGAGTGCGGGATGGCGTCAGCTGATTTGAGAATCTGAAAATTAGGAATTAAAAAAGTGTGAAGTAAGCGGTGTAAGGAGGTCGAGTTGTGACGTATCAGCCTGTGAGTTGTGACGTATTAGCCGGAGAGTTGTGACGTATCAGCCTGTGAGTTGTGACGTATCAGCCTGTGAGTTGTGACGTATCAGCCTGTGAGTTGTGACGTATCAGCCTGTGAGTTGTGACGTATCAGTCTGTGAGTTGTGACGTATCAGCCTGTGAGTGTGACGTATCAGCCTGTGAGTTCGGACGCATCAGCCTGTGAGTTGTGACGTATCAGCCTGTGAGTTGGGACGCATCAGCCTGTGAGTTGTGACGTATCAGCCTGTGAGTTGGGACGCATCAGCCTGTGAGTTGTGACGTATCAGCCTGTGAGTTGGGACGCATCAGCCTGTGAGTTGTGACGTATCAGCCTGTGAGTTGGGACGCATCAGCCTGTGAGTTGTGATGTATCAGCCTTTGAGTTGTGACGTATCAGCCTGTGAGTTGTGACGTATCAGCCTGTGAGTGGGGATTGGGTGGGACTGAATTCGTTTGTTTACTTTCGTGTCGGAATTGATTGTTTAGGATACAGGGAGCCGGTGAGCCGTGGCTATGGCAACGGTCGTGACGACAGGCGGGTGGGCGAGAGGCAGTCCCGCTACAGTGGCGTGCGCAGGGAGACCTTCCTGAACGGGGTGAGTCGCTTGCGCGGGCATTGGTTTGGTTAGTGGAGAGGGGGTGGGGGGGGGTGGAGTACCGTTTTTGGATTTAAATGCACGTACTTTATTCAACATTGAGAATTATGATGGAAAAAAAGGACGCATCCTTTCTCTTATAATTAAAAAATTAAACGCAAAAATAAATCAATAGATAAATAAAAAGAAAATACTTAGAATAAATACTTAAGGGGTTTCGCTGTGTAAAAATGGCCGTTTGTCGGAGGCTTGTGTTCGTCGTTACAATTTATGACGGAGCGGTGCCGTTGGTGTGTTTCAGTCGTACAAGGATTACTTGCGGGAGATCGCGCGGGGAGGCCCTCCCATGGGCCCGCCAGGCTACCCAATGGTGCGTAGCATTCGTGTGCACCGATCTCTCACGTCACCCAGCGGAGCAAAAAAAAAAAAAATGAAAACCTAGAAATGGCATTCCTCTGTCGGTTAATATTAATGTGTTGGTTTGGTAGACATTTTATAATGCATGCCTTCGATACCCAAAAGAGAAAGATATGTAGGGTGCTTCTGCTCATTCGAAAGTTTGGATTAATTATTGAAGGGTTAAGCCGAAGTAGGCCATACCTCGGATCGGTAAATAAATGTAGCGTTGTAATACGTGGCAGGCACCGCCTGGCTGGGCCGACCATCATCATCACCATCAGATGGGCTACACAGCACACCCGGCGTACGCGGACAGAAGGGACTACGCCGGCGCCATGGACTACTCGAGGGCCAGGATAGCAGACAAGCGATCTGTACGTGTTGTAGCATGCTACCGTAGTGACTCTATTATGTCAAGATGATATATTGCAACAGGCGTGTGTTCCTGCCATAGATAGTGTTTAAATAAGCATGAGGAATCGATCAGTTGGGTTGTGTGAATTACTGAAGCCCTTACAAACATAGAGTAGAGGAGAGTGCATTCTGTTCTTGTTAAGTGGTCCTTTATGTTGTGACGTCATTGATGTCGTGTTTGTTGTGACGTCATTGATTCGTGTTTGTTGTGACGTCATTGATTCTTGTTTCAGTACGAGCGCGATGTGGATGACTTCCTGCGGTGGACGGCGAGCGCGCGGGGGCCGGCAGACAGGCGGGACAGCGGCCGCGGCGGCTCGGACAGGGAGCGCGACCGGCACAGCAGGCGGTAGCGCGGCCGGACTCCTCCTCCTCCTCCTCCCCCCCCCCCCCCTCCCTCCCCGCGCCCACACACCGTGTTCTGTATTCCGTCATAGCGTGCCGACAGTGCACCCTTCCCAGTCGCCCCCCCCCCCCCCCTTTTCCCCTGTCGAAGTCTCCACCAATACTCGTGGAGGCGTCACTGGTGTGCGCCGACATAAACTGAACTTGTGGAGCATTTGTTTGTGATGCATATTTTAGCTGTAAGATCTTCCTACGGAATAAATGTATATATATGTGTGTTTATATAAATATGAGAGCCTGTTGGTAGGGCTTTTGAAAGAATGCGGTAATTGTAAAGAACAAAAAAAGGGAGTGAAGGTCTTCGTCTATATGACATTGGGGTTTATAAATTATCAGAATAAATCGTGGATATTTTTGTTACCAGAGTGATTGTAATTATTAAATTAGAATCTGGGTCATTTCACAGGCATGCCCCAGCGGTGTGCTATTTTTTGCCGCCGTTGCGCTTTTTTTTCCGGCACTGAATTGTAACATTTTTTTTCCGCTGAAAGAGAACTACATTTCATACATTTCCAGTGTCACAGGGAATTGTCACTCCTGGGTTCTCGTAATGGGTTTTAACTTCATTTTATTTTGTACCGTTAACTTGCTTTTTTTTTGTTACATTGTTACTTGGCGATGCCATGAAGCAGTTAGAAACATTTGATAACGATCTGTAGTGGTTTTGAAAAAACTAAATAACAAATAAAGACGGCAAGTTGTGAAGATGAATCTGAAAAGTTGTTCCTATTGTTGAGAAATTGAAAATGATTTTGTGGGACACAAACGCTTCGAGTTGCTGCAATGGCTTTTATGCGACGGGGTACCGTTGGGGTACATTTTAGGCAATGTCTGGAGTACTGTTGGAGTGTTACGTACTACAGAACAGGTATCAAAAGTTTTGGAGGTTCTAGCAGGTCTTCGCACTTCACACCGAGCTTAATTTTATGCATTTGTGGGGTAGATATCTTACGGACGCTGTCACGTGAAGTGGGGGTTGAACTTGGCTCACATTTTATCACTGTGAATATTTAACATCATTGGTAGATTCTCGGCTAGGTATTCAGGGTTTGTGAGGCTACAGAATGTGACAGCTTGTAGAGTTCTTTTTTACAGTTTCTCCCGATAGTGACAAAACTGACCTTCCACATGGTGGTCACGCAGCATACACTTGCCGATATTCTTGGGTGATGAGAAACGAATAGGGAGAGTAAATGTGACAGAGTTGGTCCGGTAAAATGTTGGGCGATGATGCATTATTTCGAGGGGAATCACAGGTGCTATGGGGCTACTCGTGGGGTTTTAGTTTGGTGTTTTGGGATACGAGTATTAGAAAGAACAGCCACCCCACGGCGTAATGAACAAGTTTGTCAAAGTTGGCGGTGCCATGCGCAGGATTGCTTTGTTTTGCTCCGGATTCCTGGTTGTCAAAATTGAATGCAGTTTGACTCCTAATTTAATTGTTGAAAAATGGTACATTTCACATCCATTCCTCCGTGAAAATTCAACGTTGTTAACCACGAAGAGATTCCTTATGCAGCCGAAACCGTCTTAGGTAAAGAGAGCTATGAAGACGTCAGATGCCATATCCACGTGTGTCAGTGTGTTTGCGTTGAAAAATAATAAACAGATTGAACAGTTTTATTAAACTAGGTTGGATGTGGACCCCATTGTGTGGGGCAGTAGTGTGTTTAGTGTTAAAAAACTGTGTAAAGTGAAAGCGCATCGAAGTATTATATGAAATGGAGTAAAAGACAGAAAAACGAGGCTTGTTTGTGTTCGTTTTATTCGCAGCTGGTTTACAGTCCCTGTACATACCGGTGTACAAAATCAAGTGTTTCGTCACTTTTATCAACAAAGAATGTCACATTTTTTGCCAATGTATGCAAATACTCCGGACCTCTTCAGCTTATTTCACCATAATAACAAGAATGGCCAGGGACATTTCATGGTGGCCACAGAATTTCCGGAATTATTCCTGATTTTTCCCCGACTTCTGAGACCCTTTTTTCTGACTTAAAAGATTAATTTTCCCGGCTTTTCGCGTTGTTTCCCCCCCCCCCCCCCCCCGACTCCCGTGATACGTCCCACTGATTTCGCTTTACGTCCTCTTGGGGGGGGGGGGGGCTATATAAAATAGTAATACTTCATTCTGGGTGCGTACGATATTTTTTGCCTGACGTCGTAGGGCCGAACCCGAAGGGGGAGGTCCGTACACGCCCGTAGGCTGAAGGCAAAAGAAACTATCGTAACCACTCAGAATGATGCATCACTTTTATTATGTGCCTACTTTTGCTATTTTTATGTCGTTCTTCAAAATTTTACCACGCACTATTTTTGCACTCAGTATGCTCAGATGGGGTATTTGACTCGGTTTTTGCACTTAAGAAAATAAATATTAAGTATTTATTTTCTACGTGTAATGATTATTTCTGAGGTAACCCCCCCCCCCCCCCCTCCTAGCCGCGGCATTATATCAGTTATATCTTTATTAATTTCAAATCAATGCACACAAAATCACCCGAAGGACGTGTGTAAAATTACCAACAATTTACCCTTTAAAATAAATATTTACCTTCAAAAATGCCTTCCTTTCTGTCATCAGTGATAATACACTTTAATTTATATGCCTTAAACTCATGTGATTTAAGAACTAACCTCACAAGCCCGCCCCATAAACAAGTATTTTCTCCTTTCGAACGTCCTTTCTTATTTTTGTCAATTCAACGGAAGTAACTTATTTCAACTCAAATCGCGAAATAACAACGCAACAAATACACAAATCGGGTAATTATGTGACTTTTGTAATTAGATGACGTTTCGTTTTCAGTCTGTGCTGTAAATATCGTCACAGTAATAACTTATTTATCGATTTTGAGGACGGTTGCAGTTGATTGTGACCCACTTTCTCTTCACTTTCAAGTCCGAAAACACGTGTTTTTTTTTGTTTTTTTTTGTTGTTGACTGTTTACCTCTGATCGCATTATGAATATAATTATAGGGTGGCACCATTCAATCTGGTATTGTATGAATGACTCCTAAGCTGAGAATCGATGCTTTTAACAAGGCTCACAGATTAACATGTTTATAAAGCTTTTAGTTTGCACATGTAATAGAAAGTCTAACCATACAAATTTATCGAATGTATGACTCACTTAAAATGATTTTCCATTGTACTGAATTTCAATCTGTTCAAACATAAAACGGCACCTGTTTGAAGTTACTGAAGGGACAAAATTTAAAGGCAAAGGGACGCGAACAAAGAAAGATAGGTTACTGTTTACCGACGGACGGAAATGGCGAACGGCGCAACCCTTAACCAATTTTGGCTGAAGGCTAAGACTTGATTGACGGTCTCGAGTTGAACCGTAACTGGAATGATTCGTAAAATTTGAAGACTATATAAGCTGATGAGTTTGCCTTAATTATATCTGTTGCTCCTTGTGTCTATTTATAAAACCCCATCTCGAAAAGGGGCACCGGTGAAATGAAGCCAGCCCCAATATAACGACAAATGGACAAAAGCGTTTTGATGCAGAAAAAGGTCTATTTTCATCGTTTTCATCAATTATGCGCAATCATTCACTGACGCAATAATCCAAGACGATAAATAGCTGCTTTTGGGGAAGTTAAATAAATAATTTCGAAATCATTTTTCCTGACTTTTTCGGCAATTTTCCGTGTTTTTTCCTGACGCAATTTTTTTCCTCTGATAGTCAGGGTTTTTCTCACCTGTGGCCACCCTGGAAGATGGTGTAATCTGATTGGCCCAAACCCAAGCCACCCTGGACATTGTGACCAACCGCGATAGAGTGAGCAAAGTGTCAGCAACGTGGCACGGTGGCTAGAAAGTGGTGCAGCATTTAAAAAATCGGTTAAAATTTTCAAAGGCCTGCATTTGCTTAATCTCTGGCGGATAACGGAAGCATATTTCAAAGAAACCCTAACTTTGGACCACAATTAAAAATGAAAGCAATCTGATCGAATTTACCTGCAGGAGAACTATTTTGAAAAACATGATCCCTAGAACTAAAACGCCGGCATGAGGTCAATTTTTTGGAGGTGCAATATTCTAAACTTTCGAATAATCCATTCATAATTAACACTTGACAAGCCTTTGGCTTGCAAGAGTTATATGAATTTGTGCGAGCAAAATTCGTCCTTTTTTTTTCTTCTTGACACTTTTTCCGATTTTTTGTGTCTTCTTCTTCTCTGACACTATGGGCCCTACGACCATGAAACTTGGGACTTATGAAGAGCTTGATCTGAACATGTGCATGTCACTTTTTATTTTCGTCTTTGATTTCGTTTTCTTTGTTAAAACGCCATGTGAAAAGAGTGTATTTTTTGCAAGTTAATGCGTAGCATTTAAGCCACATCACACACAGTTGCTCAGTGAGCTTTGTGCGAGCTCTCACTGTGTATGCTAGATCAGTCAATAAAACCTTAAGTCAACAGAAACTAAACACTACTCGGCTTATAAGACGTATTCAAGCTGTGTTGTTTGCAATATCTTATTCAAGAAATAACCCATTGAAGCCAGTATTTTTGCGTTTTAATTTTTGTCAAGTGTTTAACATTTCGCTAGCGGAATGAGCTTCTAGTTTAACAGGCAACAAATTTGTGAAAACAAAGATTTAAAATGCGGCCATTTTTTTGAGTATCGCCAAAAAAGTAATCTGTCGAACGAGGTCCAATTTTAATTTTAAAGGAATCCGGTCAAACTTTGAGAGAACATTCTTCTTGAAAATAAGCTAACGGAGTAATTAGATTGGTAATTAGAAAGGTTATTTTTGAAAAGAGGACTACCAGGGAACGATTTGTGCAACGTGCAAATATTTGTGCAATTTGAAGGCAAATTAAAATAGGGAAGAAAAGTCGGCTGGTCTAAAATCACCGCTCGTAATATTATTCCCACACCCTGCCACCTGATTTACCGCGTGAAAACTTGTGTAGAGCATGAAAATATTTATATTAATATGCCTTGAATTATATAAATTTTCGTCTGTTTCGACTTGATCAGATAATATACAAAAATGTAGAAAATGTGAAACAAAAAGGGGATAAAACTGGTGCCTTAACATACTGCAAGATAACGCGTTAATTTAAAAAAAAAAAAAAGAATAGCATTGCTACTAAGACCAGTGATGTAACCTCAACAACTTCCAAATTGAGTTCGAGGTATACTCCTCCTTGATCTAACAATGAAATTTCGCAACACAAATTAATATTTTATCCCACCCTCAAGGCATTCACACCCCCTCCCCCTCTTTAATGTACATAGGGTTTAGTAGTGTAAATGACATAAATAAGACCCAACCAGTTACCAAAAAAAAAAAAAAAAAAAGAAGTGACATTGATGGCAAGGTGCCGGAAGTACCCTGTTTTCGAGGCTAGAGTTTGGCCAATATCTGGTCCACAGGTCACTTGAAAGACAAGCAAAGCACTGGTCCTGACAGTCAGGTGTGTTGTAGGATCAGCTCACTCGAATGCGTCCCAGTCAGTGAAGAAAGTACTCGTTTTCTTTGGCACGGATACCTGTGGTCTCACAACGCCGCGGTGTACTTGAAAAGATACAGTACACATGTACCGCCCATATACTTGGAATATTTAGTTATAATAGCAATACAACAATGTGCAATAATTTGCCATATTTTTGCGGAGAATCAGCGTGGACTGATGTCCTTAATATATCAACAATAAGACTTTACAGACATGTAATGATTTGCTTTACAATAGCTTTCAAATAAACCCATACAAAAGATGTCACAAGAATGCCATGCCTAACTTGAACAAAAAAAAAAAAAAAGAAATGACTTGAACCTTTGGAAATCTGCTCACCTCCCGGCATGGTGCGTCTAGCAACGGCAGCATTTGTCGGTTGTAGATGAGGCTGACCTCCTGTCGGTCCTGCCGGCTCCTGAGTGCAAAAACCGTATATGTTCAGGTTTTGTGCTTAACGTATCTTACTTATGACAAATAAGAAGTCATGACAAATAATGACTTATGACAAATAAGAAGTCATCAGTCACTCTTATAAAATCACACTCCCCTCATCTCCCCCCCCCCCCCCCTCTAAATCCTGCTTTGCCCCGTCTAACCCTAACCATGCTGGACAGCGCTCCGAAATGATATGATCAAACTGACATACGTTTAAGACAAATTGGTCGCCTGAATAAGGTGGTTGGACCGGGCCGGGGAGGTTGGGGGGAGGGAGGGAGGAGACGAGCAGTCGCACCTTCTAACAGTTATGTGACAGTGTGTCTTTCCAATCATGCCAGTTGAAGAAAAATTACCTTTAATTTTCTTCTCTTAAATTCAGACCTGAGGCTTTCTAACCTGGCTTTGAGCAGAGCATAACTGCAAACAGACAATAACATGACTGAACTTTATGTTGTGCCATTCTCCGCAGGACAACAAGAGATTCGGCTGCTCTGCGCATAGCCATCACTCTCCTCGACAGTTTTGTAGCACCGATCAATGACCGTGCAATTCTCTTTATCGAAACCGCCCAATACATTCGCGAACACTTCTAAACGTTTCGCTAAAATGACACTAAAAAGAGTGTTTCGCAAGAAAAAAAACTGTTTAGTACCAAGACTTGTCCGTATTTTAGCTAACACAGAACCGGATATATCAATCCCAGAAAGTAGGAAATTATTGTAACTGTTAACAAACAAAATATAAAGAAATATTTCAGTTGCAGAAATGCAAGCATTTTAACATACGCTCAAATACATGTCAATGATGATTGAAAAGATTATCAGGTAAGTCATAACTGATACGTTTCCACCCACATGGTCTCCCCATACCTTTAACCTTTTCCTTGTAGTTAACAACGCGTCAGTTATCAACATTTAAAGAAAGACTACCAGCAAAAAAATTAATGAAACTCAACACTCAGTCCGTTGAGAATAATACGTGCCTAGCATTCTGGATAGCTGTGATCCACTCCCGGCAATGGATCTGACTCTGGCAAGCAAAGAAGTGCTTCTGTGATCCCGGCTCTCCTTCAAACTCTGGCGCACAAAGCATGAACCCGTAATCATACCATAGTCAACGTTTCATAATTCAACATACAGAAGAAGTGCTATTGACTTGCTTTATCATCAATTTCAATTCTTTTTGGCAGTCCGCTTTGTAAAGTTGCTGTTTCACCTAGTTCTGCTCATACAGATTGCTATTTTCTCATTCCAGTCTAACTGCAAACATTTGACTTCAGCATTGTTATAGTGCAGCAATGCTTTGCATAATGGGCTTCATAATACTGTGTATAATCAGATGAAACTGTGACCTACATTTCGGTTTATGAAACAATTACGTTCAATGACACCTTCTCCACATAACCTGGACGTATGGTACTTGCCCTGGCTTAGATTTCAGCTTTAAAAAAAAAAGACAGCCCAAGTCTCTGTGTAAAATATATAGATTGAGGGGTCGGGGGTAGCATTGGAAATCGGGTGACTGAAAGTGCACAGCTTCACCTATGGAAAAGACAAAGAGCCGCTTATCGGGAGCTTCTTCTCGGACGGTGCACGCCTCTACAACCAAGACGCCCACTGGCGGCTGCAACAACAACTTAGTGTCAATAAACCCCCGTCACTTTGTAAAGCCCTTTTTTGTTGTACTGATTTGATGTAACATGAATTTTACGGTACTGAACCCCAGTTAAATAGATTATCAAGTGAACTATTCACTTTCAAACTCAATCACTAGAATTCTTATGCTCCCACTCTACCAAAAGAAATCGATGGCAGAGAGGCTTCAGTTAACTAAATATTAACAACAAGAACAACACAATTTTCAAAGAAAAACTTTTATAGCGTGTGATACCGCGAAAGAGCAACGATCGTTTTTGAAGTTGTGGCATGTTTAATCAAATGAATTATCACTTCTGGGACTGATATTGCGCTGGTACACACATAACATGGTTAACAAGAAAGAAAGAGCCAAACCTCAAAAGCTCTTGCTGTGCCAAAGTCATTCAATTTGAAGTAAAACAAGAGATTTCCTTTCAACTTGATCCATCTCTCTCTAAAACCTGTTCATAAAATCAAGAATTGTAAGAATAACACACTTCCACATATATTGCATTTCTTAATACCGCCTGAGTTCGGAGCACCTCGCTGCTTACAGCTCACACCTTGAAATGCAAACACAAAATATCTCCAGTTTTGACAATATTTTTCTCAAGCTCAGGTGATAGTCTCGATAAACATACACAATTTAAGAAAACTGAACACTAGCGGCCATAAACTAGCCATCGCGCCTTCTCCTCAGTAGCACCAAAAGTGTGGAATGATCTGCCAAATGAGCTTAGAAGGGCAACCATCATAGCAGTTTTCAAGCGAGGACCAAAGACTTACTTATTCAGCCAGTTACTTTTAGTTAACAGTGTAGTATCACTAGTCATATCTTATCTATTTATTGTTTGTTATATTCCATGGTTTGAAAGTATTTTTTAACATTCTTAGTGTGTATTAATCATACATCAAATGTTACTGAATTTGTGAAGCGCTTAGAGCAAAACACTAATTTTGAATGTCTAGGTCTAGGGGTTTTTCCAGTTCAGATTTATGTCCGTCCATGTAATCATCTAGTATGCAAGTTGAATTTTGTTGTCTCATTAAAACCTGCATAAGAACTACAGTTTGGTACCATAATAAGCGGATTGGTACTTTTGCCGAAAAGTGTTTTTTCCGTTTCGGTGGGGATAAAAGTATTAAAATATGGTAAAAAAAAAATGGTAAAAACAAAATGCCATTTTTCCAGAAACAAACCCAACAGCTGGCCATTTAAGGGGCCGCATGTAAGATAGTTTTAAAGAGATCATATGATGGCTTTTTAAATTTGAAAGTGTCCATGATTAAAGAAAATTGGAATTTTAATGTTTTCCTTTTATCAGTTCTTTCTAATTTAGCACAAAAAATGCAGTCGAAACGACATCTCCATCAGAAAGATCTGAAAGTACGAATTAGCTTACTCGTATACAAGTACAAGGGAGAGGAGATGGAATTGGCTAGAGTAGATCGTAATTGGTGACAACAAAATACTAAATTCTAATTCCACTAAATAAGCCAGCTGCAAGTTTTGCAACCCTATCGACTTAATATACATCAGTTTGTGATATTTGACATAATAAATTTGTTTTGAACCACGGAAGATGTTCTTTTTCATTTCACCAATTTGGATCTACTGTAACCATTCGTTCTCCTCCCCCTCGTACCGTTTTGGGTTTGAACACTTGTACCATACGACTTGTTTTACCTTCTTTTGGTACTTTGTGCACAAGCTTGCCTTCCTTGTCCCCAGCAAGACAAGCGTAGTTTTTTACTGCATCCTGGTTAAACCTCATCCCTGGTTCGAGCTTTACTAAGGAATAAATAACGCATTGTTCTTGCAATCTTTATTTTTCAAACGTGTGTTGTCCTCCGTTGCTGGAGACCGTGCTGTTATCCTATATTATCATTCAAGATATAAAAAATAGCAAAATAAAAAAATACACGAAATCGTTTTGGCGATATATTTCAAATGAATTATTTTTCCTGCTCTATGTGTTTTTTTTTTTTTTTATTAAATTTGTTTCTTTCGGGGCCTAACCCAACTTTTGAAATGACTACGAACGCCAATGGCACGAAACGTCAAAAGTAAAAGACAGGAATTTTCGGACTGAGCAGGAATCTGGTGTGCTTTAGTAGATAAGACGTTTTGATGCATATATTCCTTGTATTTATTTCCAAGTAGAATTATACTGGTTCTGATTTGGCAATGGGAATATAATCTGCATATTCAGTCGTGCTAAATGTTAAAGTTGTTTTAAATGCCTAACAAAACCGTTGAGTAGTCATGGATATATTCATGTTTTTTTTTTTCTAAAGAAAACTGTCGGGCTTATTGTTAAGATCCTTGATACGACAAAAACTGGAATAGCAATAAAAACTATAAGAAATAACTAATCTCTGTCACCAGGATCAGAAAAGTAAAGAAATATTTTCTTTAGGACATGAACCCGGCCTCTCTCAACACTTTAAAGAAGTTTTACGTCCTGATTCAGGTAAATTTCTTGACCTTGTGCTAACGAACTGGCCAAACTCCTTTAAAATTTGTAACTGATATTTCAGATCGCAGCATAGTTGTTGCGAGGTTTACTCATTTATTTACCACAGTTTGTTTATTTGTTATAACAAATTTGTTTTTGTTATAACAAAGAGGATTGGTACAAAATTAGAAACAACACTGAGAATTTAAAGTTAAAAGGGAAAGCCTCTGAACGAAATCCGGATGCTTTGACCGTTGAAGAAAATAATAGTTTTATTTAAAAAATGGGAAATTACACCAAAACAGAAGTTTCAAAATCTAAGCAGTCTTATCCATGGAATACAACTGACATAATGATACAATGAATGTCAAACAAAGCACATGTTGCCGCAGTAAAATCAAAAGATTCGAAGAAATGGCGTAAATTTCAGTTCCTAAAAAAACAAAACAAAATGTGAATTAAGGACAAATAATCGAAATTATGTTATTAACTTCAAAGGAGATTCACTACAAGAAAACCAAAAGCCATTTTGGTCCAATGTCAAAGCTCAAAAGTAAAACCATATGGGTATGCAAGAACTGATAAGTTCTCCAGGGACGCCAGCATTTTCTGATGTAAATGACACAAATGCACTGGTCGAACGATTTTGATTAGTTTTCACAAAAGAAAATATGGACAGTGTCTAACGCTGAAGCAGTTGTATCCGAATATGCCCATATTATCTTTGGTCTGAAAGGAATTAAGAAGTTATTAAAATCTATAAACCCAACAAAAATGATGGACCAGATGAACCACCTGAAAGATTGCTAATTGAGATTACGGTTGAAAAAGCACCTTTTACAATAGCTGTTTTCCAAGTCCTACAACACAGCCGAACTTACGCCTATCTGGAGAAATGCCATGGTTTACCCGATATTGAAAAAACATCAAAAAGACCTACCGAAGCTACAGACTAAAGTATGTTACTGATATCCAATGTAAACCGTTTGGAAAAGTCATCGTTTTAAAAACCTGGGCTCACAAAAACCAGCACAACATTATATCCCCAAAACAACACGGTTTCCGTCCAAAATGTCCTGTGAAACCCAGCTCATGGAAGCTCTGTTTGATTAAACGGCAGTATTAAATCGTGGTTCAGATTAGGTCATATTGTACTGGATTTAAGCAAACAAAGCATATGTTGTTATTTCCACAATTGACTCTTGGTAAAACTAAATAGCTATGGTTTAAAAGGGGCCACATCTACATGCATTAAAGTTGTTCTTGAGTAACCGTACACATCATTATGGTGTCAACGGTAAAAGCTTCCGAAGACACTCAGTTACATCACTTGTGCTTCAAGGTTCCTCACTATGTCTCTTGTTGTTCCTGCTTTACAACAGAGATATCAGGGAAAATATAAGCGTTTAAAGAAAAAAACTATCAATTAAGAAATCTCCATCAACACATATGCAAACATATGGACAATAAATGAGGAAACCTACTTTCCAACATATCAGAAAACAAAAGCCAAACAGGCAGGTGATATAAACCTGATAACATATAATGTAGACCGACTTAACAAGAAATCCCCAGCGAAAAAATTGTTTTGGGTTATTTAGTCAATAGAATATTTTCTAATTACCAATCTGCTCTAAATTAGTCTGGTAATAGGGTGTCAATCAGGTGGGTATTTTTCAAAAGTAGTTATTGATACCTAAAAAATTCACAGCTCTTAGTGAACATCTAGAAAGACTGATTTGATTTTGGTGTTTAAAAATGATATAATGTTAGTACCAATTCAGATATCAATCTGCTTTTGTGACGTCACTGAAAGACAAAGAAGTTTGTATTGGAGCTGAACACAAAATAGGTCACCTGTGGAGGACATCACTGATTGATAATTCAATCTTAATTAATTAAAAAAATCAATGTGTTAATGAGATATATCTAACTTTGTCACAATGGTAGGTAGCACTACCTGATTAAAAAGTGTTATCCATTTTATACATAATAAATTGCAAATAACTGGTGCTGAATCTGCTTAAGTGTGTATTCAAATCAGAACTTTTGACAACTTTTAATCAAAACAGTAATGTTGAAGATATATTTTTTTCTCCATGTAGACTGGACAGAGAGGGAAATCAAATATCCAGTTGGGCCAATTATAAAGTACACTATTTGCAATTAAAACCACTGAATGCATCAAGAACATTTAGACAAAAAGGAGATTACACTACACCAAATGATGATATACGAAGACTGAAGTTTAAATTATGTGGCAAATCTAAAGTAAAATGTGATAAGGAGCGACGCTTAGCTCATTTTTTATATTTTTTATTTTTTTTATTTTTTATTTGATTGTTTATTTTTATTACAAATAAATGACTAATATTTTACAAGAGCATAATACACGGAACATTTCACAATAACGTCACGACATTTATTCAATCCACATTCATTCCACTATCACAGACCCTCGTTACCAAAGGCTACAACCAGTAACAATTATTGCTATCCATACCCCCTAAAACATACACACGCACACGCACCCTTGCACACAAATGCCATTATTCATTTTGATAATACGTTACTAATCTTAAACTGTTATAGATTGTGAGCAACGTTATGAAATAATTAATTTTCACTTTGATGAACTAACTCTGGAAATTGATTATATTTATCTGAAAAAAAGATAGTGTTTTCTTATCAATTATAATCCGTTTATAAATTGAATGAAGGATTACCGTTAAACATAGATATTTCTTAAAGGTTCTCACATGGCAGACATACTGTTTAATGATGATCGTAATCATGTTTACTGCTGTATTTTCTGTACCAAATAGAAATTCTTCCTTGCTGAGTGTACTGAATATCTCAGCTGTAGGATCAATTATATTAAACAACTCTGCAAGCCAGGTCACAGTATTTGTGCATTCAAAGAAACATGATATAATGTATCTGACTTATCCACATTGCAAAATTCGCATATAGCACTTTCCCTAATTTTCCATTTTACAAGATTTTCTCCTGTGTTTACGATGTTATGTTCAATCTTGAATTGAAAGGATAGCAGTTTCGGTTCCCTTATGCTTTTCCGACATAGAACCAAACGTTCTTAAATTTTCTCTCCAGAAAAGTTTTCCTCACAAACCCACTTCCTTATTGCTGTTGGTGGACTAGTTGTAATCGACAGAAATTCCCTGTAAAAATTTGTGCCTTTAGCTTTAGAATTGTTAATTTTATTTTCACTCCTCACGCATAGAACGTTACTTTTAAAATTTTCACAGGTCGAGATAAATGCTCCCTATCCAGCCTTAATCTATCTTTTTTTACTGCTTCTTTTATAGCTGATAGAACTCCTAAGTAAATTAGAAAGTTTTGTTTAATGTGAAAAGTCTCAACAAACTCTGAGTACGATAACCATGAACCATCATTTGTAAGTAGATCCTGGATATAAATTACACCCTTATCAAATTATTCTTGGAGAAATATGCTTTTTCCTTCTACTAAGATTTCTTTGTTGTTCCATATGACGTACTCAGTATTTTTATTCCACAAAATTTCTTTAGCAAAGTCTAGCATTTCTCTGTAAAATATGGGAAGGTATGGCAGGTTCGAAGTACTATAATTACAATTTAGTAAAAATTGTAACCTCCCCCCCACTTGTTTAAAGTATTCATTGACGTAATGGTTCCACCCTTTTCCATTAATTATTCTACATATCCACTGTAATCTCAGAGCCTTAACTTGACACTCAGCATCCAAGCCTCTGAGCCCCCCTTCATCATAATCAGCTATAAGAACGTGATGTTTAACCTTTGGTGGCTTGTAGCTCCATATAAAACTATTCATGTCCTTTTGAATAGTTTGCTGAACATTATGCCCTGCATAAGTTATTGATAGGGGGTAAATAAGATTTGCAATGCCGAAAGTTTTTGAAAAAGTGATTTTACCAACAATACTGAGATCTCTTACGGACCAGACTTTAAAAAGACGATTCATTTTTTCCAATTTTTCCACAAAGTTGTATGATAAATTTTGTTTTTCATCCCGCCCTATATGTATTCCAAGCATATTAAATGACCCATTCTTAATTGACCTATTCATCACATTTATACTTTCATCTCTCCACGGGCCTAAGAAGATTAAAACAAATTTATCCGTATTTAATTTAAGACCTAACATTTCCGAAAACCCTCTAAGTGTCTCAATCAGTGTGTATATAGAGGGTATATCCTTCAGTAAACATGTGCAATCATCTGCAAATTGTTTGATTTTGATGGTATGTGAACCAGTTGTAATGCCTTTTATATCTTCATATTTCTGATTTTATCCCCCATTACATCAGCACATAATATAAACAGTAAAGATGATAGACCGCAACCCTGCCTTACTCCTCTTTTCAGCCGAAACCAGTTTGAAGAAAAGCCATTATTAATGACAAAACTGTAAATCTCAGTATAGCAACATTTCACCGAGGCAATAAATTTGGACCAAAGTTACACTTTTCTAAAACCTTAAACATAAAGAGCCACTCGATTGAATCGAAAACCTTTTCAAAGTCTAGTTGAACTAATACACCAGTCTCGTCAAAACGGTCACAATGCTCTATTAAATCCCATATAAAACGAATACTTTCACCTATAAATCTACTTTGGATAAACCCAGACTGGTAAGGGTGAATAATTTCAGGTATAACTTTTTCTAATCTTTTAGCCAGGGTTTTTGTAAAAAGTTTGTAATCGATATTAAGTTGACTGACAGGCCTCCAATTGTTTATTTTTGTAGGGTCTTTACCCTTTTTTCTAATAGTGTTAAAATTCCTCTTCTCTGTGACATTGACAGTAACCCTGTTTGTCGGGAGAAATTTAAACACTCGACTAGTTTTGGTCCAATGCAGTCCCAAAATTCCTTATAAAATTCTGCAGTTAGTCCAACATGTTTCCCAACATTCTTCAACTGTTAACATAGTTTCACAAAATTGCATTTGATCTCGAGAAAGCTTCCGTTCAATGCAAATGTGTGTCTTCTCTTGAACATTTCCAAACCTTGAAGAATAAAGGTGTATATGAAAAGACTCAAGCAAATTTAGAATTTTAGTAGGATCCGTTACCTCCTCGTTGTTCTCACTAACAAGTTTTTTAATTGTCTTTTTCTCGAAAGAGGATTTTGAAGTGTTTAAAAAGCACGAGTTACTTTTCTCGTTTTTTTTCAATGTATTCTAGTCGCGATCTCAGCCAAGCTCCTTCTTTTCTTCTTCTTCAATAGACTCAATTTCAAGCTTTATTTTTTCATACTCATTTATATCGGCATTACTTGCCTGATCGTTACATATCATTATATCCAGCTCTTCTATTTTTTGTATTAATGTTTGTTCCTTTTTCCTCTTTTCTCTAGCCCTGTTTTTACAATAATTAATCGAATACAGCCTAATGTTGTATTTTGGCCAGTCAAATTTAACAAGGACGTTGCTGAGCTCAGGTGTTTCGTTCCAAAGACTTTATATTAATTTTCTTATTTCTTGGTTATACTTCTCTTCTTTAATTATGCTAGCATTTAATTTCCAAATCCGGGACCTCTAATGTCTTTATCTAGTAAAATAGATAATTCAATAATAGAGTGATCACTTTTTACGCCCGTTATTATTTTGCTGCTAGTGACTTTATCTATGCTCTTTCTCTTAATCAGAAAGTAATCTAACCTACATCTAATGAACGGAGTTTTCTGAGACCAGGTATATCTTCTAGTACCTTTATTTTTATATCTCCAACTATCGACCATATCATGTTTTTCTATCAATTGTTTTAATGAATGTTGACTTTTGGGAGTGTTTTTTGTCCCTCCTTTTTTGTCTAAATTACTGTCCAACACAATTTTAAAATCCCCACCTAAAATAATTTTGTCCCCATAATTGATGTTGATTAATACTGCGTCAAGGGTTTTGAAAAATATAAGCTTTTGCAATTCGTGGTTTGGCCCGCAAATGTTAATCAAGGTGATAGTTTTTTCAGTTGTTTGTAGTTTCAAGATGTGCAGCCTATCTGGAATTATTACTGAATGTTCAATAATGTTGGTTGGTTTGGTGCACAGAATTGCTTGCCCGGCGTTGCGTGACTTTTCGCAATTAAAATAAATATCTCCCAGTCCCCACTTTACCTTCCACTGGTCAAGATCTGCGTCATCAGCATGGGTTTCTTGAAGCATGTAAAAAGATGCTTTTTTGTTTTTAAATACTCAAATATTGTGAGAAGTTTTGAAGGGTTGCGGCCTCCTCTTATGTTAAAACACTGTATATTCAATGTGTTTTTAGCGGTCATAACGACAATAACTTAACTGGCATAAGACACTGCGAATAAAGATGGCACTTTCAAGCACAATTACACTAGCGAATAGGTTCTGCGATTGTTGTGGTCGGATAGCAATAACATACACATACACCCTGTAAAATGCAATACTTATTAACACCCACTTCAAAAACTGGCAACCTAGCATGGTCGACAAAAATTCTTGGCTGAGTGGCACAATTCGAGTATACACACGCAGACAAAACACACACACCAAGATTCTACTTGTTTGATTACGGTCCCATACACGTCCTGGGGTATCCCCTGTCTAATCTGACCATTGGACACCAACGCACAACATATGACATAAAACACACACATATATATATCCCGCACGATCTGTATATAAATATCCAACTCCATAAACTGGCAACCCAGCATGGTCGACACAAATAACTTATCGATCAAAACTGCATGAGCAAATACACAAAAACACACCCGCCAAAATAGTATTTGTGTGACTGCGGCCCCATACACTCCCCAAGTTAACCCGCGAAATGTTTGGCTATGAGACCACGGCGTATAATATGTTTCATTTAACCCATACACACCCCAAGGTGTTCTGAGGCTAATCTGACCACAGGACCCCAAAACACAATATATGACATAAAACGCACATCTATGGATGTCAGACTTGATCTATGCATTAACGCCCCACTTCAAAAACTGGCGACCCAACCTGGTCGACAGAAATTCTTGCTTGATCAAGACTGCATGTATAGATACACAGCAACCTAACCGCCAAAATTCTAATTGTGTGACTACTACCTCATACACTCCCCAGGGTGCCTAGCGAATTGTGAGCTTATGTCACCACGGCCCATAATATACTTCATTAAACCTATACACGCCCCAAGGAGATCCGTGGCTATTCTGACCATCGGACCCCAACGCACAATATATGACATAGAACGCATATGAGTGTATATCACGCATGATGTGTGTATTAGCTCCCAACTTCAAAAACCGACAACCCAGCATGGTCGACAGAAGTTCTTGATTGATTAAAACCGCACGAATAAATACACAGAAACATATCCAGCAAAATTCTAATTGTACGGATACAGCCCCATACACTCCCCCAAAACACCTCCAAATTGTTCGGCTATGAGACCCGGCTCATAATGTGTCCAATTAAGCCCAGATATGTGTATGTCTCCCAAGATTTGTATATGAACCTCCGATTTTAAAAATTGACGACACTACACAATCGTCAGGATAAAAATGTTTGATCTATCTACAATGTATAAATACACATACAAAAGCAAGATTTGTTTTATCCACAATTTGTAAATAAACATACATAAGCATACACATCGAAATAGTCTTGTGTGACTGCGGTCCCATACACGCCCTCAGGTATTCCTTGTCTAAAGAGCATGAAATAATGCCAAGCACTTACACAGGTTTGATTCTTGACAAAAAGGACATTACACTACACCAAATGATGGTATACGAAGACTGAAGTTTAAATTATGTGGCAAATCTAAAGTAAAATGTGATAAGGAGCGACGCTTAGCTCATTTGGTTAGAATGCTGATCTATTAAAATATTCTTTAGCTCCAGTTTCCTCATCTAGGCGAATCCAATCGGTTAGATTATGTATTACGGAAATCAAAATTATCGCCTATTGAATCTTTCGGCCACCTCTTTGAAAATGTGTTCACAATTAAAATAGCAAGGCACATTCCAATGTGTAAAACACGCAAACTGAAAATATATATTGCATAAAGTTGCTTACTTATATTATTAATTCTAACAAAAATAGCTTTCAACTGAAATAAATAAATCAGTACATCTTTACAAAGTTAGACATATTTTGCATTTGTATATTTGAAAGTTTTTAATAAAATATGTTATATTAGCGTGGTTATAAAATAAATGATAAACCCGGCTGGTCTGAACGACGAAAGTATAATTTGTAAAATCGATGTGAGCTTTGATATAAATGTCAAATTGAAAACTGAATGCTAGGTTTGGATGTCAGTTTTTAGGTCGGCGCACCCAAAAGTTCAGTTCCACCAATCAGTTTATTGATATTATTAGTGAAGTACGGTTAGGGAAGGAAGTATTGGGATTAATACTGTCGGTAAATAGACTAGGTGTTCCACCACTATCTTTGTCTACAAATTCCAGTAAAACAGAGTTGAAATAGAAGCATGTATGTAAGCTAAGTAAATTAATATGGATAAACATTTCTGCCTATTTGAAATATTCGCCTCTCATCCTTTTCGTTATATGACCATCAGTAGGACATTTATGGTGTTATATAGATTTTGTTGTGTTTCTAACTAATGTAGAGTCCCAGTCCACATTGTTCCTAGTGCGGTGTGTCACTGGAAACAGCCTAAACTACACTACATGAATAAATGTCATTCATTCGAACATCATATTGACGTTCGGGACAAAAGCCTAAGCGGAGAGTATCCCAATAAATGTAAATTCAGCTAAGATCAAAACCAAAATTGGACAGGAGCAAAATATAATTGGCATTTTGTGTGTAGCAAAAATGTAATAGCTTTACATACTTAATGCGCTGTTATCGAAGAAATTAATTACTGAAATACCGCTCAATGCAGCATTATGTAATCTTTCAGGGAGGTCAAGCATGCCATTACGAAATCGTCGCATAAGCTATGCCAAAATGTAAATGTAAAATTAAATTAAATATAAATGTAATATTATTAATTAAATTATTTATTTAATTAAATTAAATGAGCAATCATCACGAAATTATCGGATCAACTGTGCAAAGATATAAAATATTAATTAAATTAATTAATTAATAAAATTATTATTAGAATTTTTAATTAAGAAATTATTTCACCAATTTAATTATTATCAATTGTAGTTTAGGTTATTACTTTCCTTCCTTGTAGGGGCTTACACTGCTTGGGCCTTATTTTTCGCCCTTGTTGGTCTTTTCTCCGCATGGACTTTTTAAATGCCCTTTGTATTTACTCCGCCCATGCTTTATTTTCGCCCCTGTTGATCTTTATTCCGTTTGAGATCTTTAACTTTTCTCCTCTTGGATTTTACTTGTCGCAACTAAGTACTGATAACTTCGCTGGTTGTTTATTTTTCGCTCCTACTGGATTCTCAGCTTGGATTTTCTTTTCTGCTTCTATTTTTGTCTTTTTAGAATGAAAATAATATTATTAGTGTAGTATTAGTGTTCAAGCTTTATAATAAAAGCATCTTTGCCAATTCAGTAACGAATTCAATTCGCAATACATATCATCACATTACATTTTTTAGGTTAGAATCAGCATTCAATTAAAATGATGCTAAGTAGTAAAAAAAATTTATGCGTTAATTTTGATCGTGGAATCGGTGTTCTCAGAAACACCTCTTTTTCTTTGTTTACCGTCTCTAATATATACACATCCTTAAAAGGCAACTTTCTATTTTTCTAGTATGTTACAAAGCGCAGTTCATGCTTGGAGCATTGAGTAGTATATCCAATTTACATTTTACAAAAAAATCAACGTCTCACACATAACACAATGGCTTATGAATCTTGAAGCTATATCCCAATACTTCAGCTGTTAATACACTAGCTTATATTTAGATCCATTTGACCTTCTCCCTCCAGGGTTGCGTTTTAGAACTCACAGGTCGTTTCTGTAGTTATGTTACAAAATTTGAAATCCAGAATGAGATGGTGTGTTTTGAAAGTATCTTCGGTCGATGTGAATTAAAATTAATTTTTTATTAAGGTGCTCTCATTGCTTCAGATGATGTTTTTCGTAATCGCAAAGAAATATTCATATTGCTGCATTAAGGGCCATTCTGACGTATAAACTCGCATAATTTGTAGAATAAAAGAAAAAGTTGATTCATCACATACTGAAGAACATAACGAGCCACAAATCTGAATACCCTTGTTTCACCATTGTTTCACTTTATATGTCATTAACCTCACTTCTATCAGAAACATTGCCTAATACGATGTAATCAAGAGTAAAAAAATAAGAAAAAAAATAACAAGCAAGGAAAATGTGAGTAAACAAGACTTGATGCTGTGTGAAGCGTGTGACGGGTGCTGCTCAATTTTGGAGACAAAGGCTGGCGTCCATATTGCACAGGTCAGTGCTACTGTATTTGTTTAGACCGGAAAGTCTCCCTTGTCTCTAATAGCCATGCGTCTTAAATAAAAAGATCTGCAAAATGCCCACAGCATTGACTTCACAATAGACGGATACAGTCCCTAGTTTACCGGTGTCCTCAATATATATATATATATATATATATAAATATTTGTTATATATATATATATATATATATATATATATATATATATATATATATATATATATATATATATATATATAAAGAGAGAGAGAGAGAGATAGAGAGAGAGAGAGAGAGAGAGAGAGAGAGAGAGAGAGAGAGAGAGAGAGAGAGAGAGAGAGCGTGTTCAGAGCACAAGTGCCACCGCAACAGTTATGCAGTGTATTTGTTAGGCGTTGAAGAATACACACAGAGCTGATTTTTGTCTTTGGCCCGATTACATAAGAACAGTTGCTCATTAGTTCAGAGCCGAGTGAACTGTGTGTTATATCTGTATTATATTGTTTAAATTGACATTCAATGACGATGCCAACTAGAAAAATATTTATGGCTAAGCAATAAAGTACATTGAGAAACTATTTCTTTGTTAGTTTTACATGTTACGACCTGAGGATTGCGTAATCCAGATAATCTACTGAATTTGTGTGATGCAATCCAGCTTGCTGGGTAAGTAGTCTGCGACGGTTAAGGATACGAGCATCACATTACACAGAGACATACTCTGTCAATCCTATGATTCATTTTCAAATTCATTTACATTTTCTATGCACAGATGAACATTTTTGCCATTGGACCCTGTATATAAGTACAACCAGGATAACGAACTTGAATGCAATTATAGCAATTATAGCAGGGCCAACTTGCTCACAGAGCTTTAAATATAAATCTACATTTACTTATTTAAATTTTTCTTCCAGTATCGGGCTTTCCTTAAGAATTATAAAATATAATGAATCATTCCACTGATGTTTTCCTTTAACGTACATTAAATATCTGCATGTTGAATGAACATTTAAAATTATGAGTAACTAGCCATTACCTAGAAATTCTAAACTACATTGTAATATTACGCGCTTACTTGGTAAACACGATGCATTTTAATTCTGGCCACTGGAGATGAAAGACCGCTGCTTAGGCTACATCTTTATTCTCCAGAATGCGAAATCGTTATATTTTAAAATAACTATTAAAATCTATATAAAGTTTATTGTATTCTCAATGGCTTGATCACAACTACTCGTCCTTATAGTTTTGCCATAAAAACTGTGTCCACTTACCGCTAAATTTTTGTAAGAATTATGTCATTATGAATATAAATGAGAAGCCCCGGATCTCAAACATGACGCTACACTCTTCAATATCTACAGAAGCTATTCAAACAATTTCTGTGTTGGTTTTTCCCAACAACTACAGTCTACGCTCGTTATACCGTCATTATTTGTTCCAGTGAAATTATGGCGTTATAACGAAATGGCGCTATAACTAAAAAAACATTAATTGAGAAAATATTTATGTGTTTTCATTTTAATAATCCAACACATCACATGCTGTTTAAAGTCGTTATTTAAAGTGCATGTAAAGATCCAATTGCTTAATGGTGAGCCATCATTTTCCTCCACATACCAATTTGCTTTTTTCACAATATCCCCAATTGTCCTTCCTTTTATTTCACTATCCCAAAGTAGAGAAAAATGATTTGCTATTTCTTAGTGAGTTTTAGATGACTGCTAAGCGTAATATCTGTTCAGCAACTTTTTCATGAAAATTTGAACTTTTATCTGATTTGCATGATCACTCTCCAACTGGGATGCTTCCTAATCCAGCGTGACAACAGGATGGTCACAATGCCTTTGTTCTAACATTGATGCTTACACCATGCACCTATTCATGCTGCTCAAGTGCTTTGCCATGGTAATAAAATCAATAACACAAAAGAAGTAGAGCCTTTGACTTGGGCTTCTTGTAAAAAAAAATCTCCAGGTAAAATTGATGACTGTATAGCTAGGGTAAATTGCACTGAAAATCGCATTTTGGGACCGCAAAATAGGTGGCGGATGGTGTTGAGCGAATTTGGCGGTATAGCGACGAGGGAATTAAATAAGAAAAAAATGGGACCCAGGGTTTGATGGCATTATAGCGAGAATGGCGATATAACAAGAGTAGCCTGTATGTTTGATTAAATAGGACTTTTTGCATCAAAAAGTTTAGCATGTAATTATGAATGTAAGTTAGAAGCCTCTTAATCTCCACACCCTCCAAAATCTACATAAAACTATTCAAATATTTTTTATGTTTTATTGTATAACTTTTTTGCATAAAAAAGTTATGGAGTCCAGTCTTCTTCTCTGTAGAGCTCATAAAATACACTTGAAAAACACATTCTCACAAACTAAACCAATTCAAGGAATTTTGTGCTTTTTTATAGATTATATTTTTGCTGAACATTTTTCTCCGTACCAAAGTTTTACTTTGCTTTCGGTAGAAGTTGGGTCATGACTATTTGAGTACTACCAACTGGACATATAATTATTGACAGTCGCGTCGGCGCCCCACGCTTTACTTGTAAACTCAGTTCTGTTAAAGCCTGAAGCTCGATTTTAATACATTTTGTGTGAATGTTCATATAGATAACCTTTTGAATTGATTAGATATTGACCTTGTGAGGCTAACTTGGGGTCGTCGCTTGCTTTTGACATTATCGTGTAACTGGGTCTTTTGCGTCTCACGATTCCGCCAAAGTCCGTGAACAAATTTAACTGAACTTTGTATAGATGTGGTCTGGCGCCGTTTAAATTTTACTGGCCTTCAGTGAACATTGTAATTCAAGGCGTGACTTTGAATTTTTACATGTCAGTGACCTATCATCACCTCTTAAGGTCACCACTGAACTTTGAATTTTTACCCGTCAAAATCGTTTTTGTGTTTTGTGAACGAAGTCTGTGAATGGATCTGGTAAAAATCTGTGTTATTATTGATATGAATAACCTACCGGAATGATCAGATCTAAGTGACCTCTCATGACCTCTTAATATCACCATTGAATTTTTACTTTCGAACCTTTTGTATGTGTCAAACGTATGGATCTTGTAAATAATATTCATCTGGATGTGCTGACACAGATGACCTGGGTAATCGTCTGCTTAGATTTTGGTGAATCATTATGACTTCTCGATTCCATCGCCGGTCTGGTTACGTTGTCAAAGCTTGAGATATTTTCCAGTTTTATCTCTGCTTGATAAGTGTTGTATCACCATGATTATGTCAAAGCCTGTAAATGCATTTTGCAGAATCAGGTTTTGCTAAGATGTGATATATCTCAAGCGAACTAAATATTGTCTTTGACAGGTCATTCAAGGTCATCATTTGACACGGTTTTCTCTTTGCTGGTAAAACGGGGCATGTGTATTTGAACTGTCTCTTGTTATGTATTTTAGTAACATCGAGAAGTCACTAGGCTTACATTGATGTTTACGGCTAATGCTATTACAGCAAAATCTGGGTAATCCGGACCGTGTTGGGATGGATTCAATTTGTCCAGATTAGTAAGGGTTTGCTATAATGGCTTTTATTTCTTACTAATTTTGGACTTTTGTTGGTTATGTGGACAACCTGCCTCCCCTTGTAATGGTGTTCGTCCTTGCAATTTTGTGCAGGTGGCAAAGAGTCCGACCCATCGGTTTCCCAATAATCTATGATGTTGTTGTTAATATATATATGTTGGGCCCTATCTGCTGACCAGTCCCATCTGCAGATGGGCCTGTCCCGTTTACGGATCACCAAACGGGAGGCCCATCTGGGACAGTCCCGTTTGCGGATTTTTAGTTGCTTCCCATCTGCAGATCGGAACGGTTGGCCCATCTGCGGATATTTTGTTAAAAAAATAATTTAAAAATGTTTTAAATGTATCTATTGTATAAAATGTTATTTTACACAGTAGAATAAAATAAATTCTTGCTCTTCTACTCAAAATCAAAGAAATATTCAATACATTTCGATCCCGGTCACCCATTTCTGCTCAAAATCTAAGAAATATTCCATACATTTCCATCTGTCATCCATTTCTGCTCAAAATCAAAGGAAAATCCAATATATTTGAATCTGTGTCTAAGCTGCCTGTCCTCTGCAAACAGTGATCCGAACGAGAAGCAGAGATTAAGCACCTAATGCCCTAATCTAGACGAACAAATTTCGACAAAGCTTACACAACAATTAATCCCTATTGTCTCGAGATGCTACCCGAACTGTACATTAAGCTACTGATCACATGGAAAAAGCTATATTATTTTATGGTAATAAAAAGGATAGCTGAATAATAAACCTTTAAGATAGAAGACTCTGAGAGTAACCGGTCTAAAGTTGATAGTCATATACAGAAAACTTTAGCAAGCAGTCGTTCGGTTTTATTAAGTGATGAGAAATTCAACCAAATTATTAGTCATTTAGAAAATCCCGAAAAAGTTGTTGACGCTGATTTCAAGCCCTATGTGAAGGGCAAGATTCCAGATAATGGACGCTGTTTCTTTGGGGGTAACAGATGCGTTTGTTGTCCCTTCTAAAGTTGTCACTTCTTTAGTTTGTATTTCTTAAGTTAGAACAGCCAAAGTAGTTCATAGAATAAAAGTTGGTGACAAATATACGTTCTTCTTATTCAAGTTTCATTTATCAATATATCCGCAGATGGGCCTGTCCGATCTGCAGATGGGAAGCAATTAAAAATCCGCAAACGGAACTGTCCCATCTGTGGATCGCCAAACGGGAGGCCGATCTGCAGATGGGCCTCCCATTTGGCGATCCGTAAACGGGACATGCCCATTTGCAGATATTGACGGATCGGCAGATCGGGTCTAACATATATATATATATATATATATATATATATATATATATATATATATATATATATATATATATATATATATATATATATATATATATATATTTATATATATATATATATATATATATATATATATATATATATATATATAAATAAAATAAAATATGTCTTTGTGAAGTGTAATTGCATTGAATGATCAACTGAATGGAGTGAAAGCTGGTAATTGCAATAAACATAAATTGCAAACAGAGAATTATCACGGTATATTCATTTTCATTTCCAATAAATATCATTCAGTTAATTTCTCTGAACAATAATAGAAACTTATATCGATTACAAAGAGCCTGTCAAATTAGGAGAGCTTATATGGGGAATTAAGCGTGTTAAGGTGCTGTTTGTAATAATAAACAACAATAATGGATCGCACCTTCTGAGTAAAATGTGTCATTTTTCCAGAATATACGTCATGCATCATGCTTATTGAGCAACAACCTTACAGGTAAATTAATTTTGCTAAACATAACAATTTCTTTGGAATATTTTTAAAATGCTTTGCAGTAAAAAATTACAAACTAAGTCATAAACCTAGCACAAAGGTATAACAAAAACTTATAAGAGTATAACTATGACAAACCAAATTTTAATGGATTTTATAAACTGAAAAAAAGGATTACTATACAGAGCCACTAAAAATTTCAATTACTTTGTGATGTCACTGATTTAACAGATTCACTCTAACACATGTATAACCCACTTGGGACTTGGCACGCTTTATTGGATCAAATAGTTAGCGGGACATTTTTTGCCATAAACAACACTCGAAAGATAGCACCATTACTTGAAGAATTGTTATTCACACATTAAAACCATGTGATATGTTTATATTGTATGTACTTAATTGTACAGAAACCAATGGGAAATTAAAAGTTTCAGAGATATGTTGTCCAAATTAAGAAGTTGTTCGTTCAAATTATATGGTTTGTCAAGAGACAGATTTTACTGTATAATTATCAGCATCTCTTAGAGCTGAATTGATATCTGATTTATCCGGTTGTAGGGGCATCCGTGTTGCGATGAACCGAGCTCTAGTTTTATTATGTAGTTTCCTGACTACTTGTTCTACATTGACTGAGCCAGGATAATGAAGTTCTTTCATGGTAATGGAAATGGGCTAGGAAAATAGAAAAAGGGTGACTTCGACCTTTAGACCCATGATCAATTGGGTTAAAAGCCGAAGTTTTAAGCTTCAGCTCGTATGCAAAGTAATGTGACGGGCAACATTATTCGGTTTATATAAAAATAAGAATATTAAATTTTGACCTTGATCTTAATCTTGGTCACGAACACGTGAGAAAAAAGGTTTATCTTTAGAGATGGGGCTCTTTTCTTCTGGCACAGAGATACATAGCGGTTGATTTGTCACTATATGACAAGGTCAATGGAAAGTAGCTTCTTCTCTACTGTATTTCCAATCGCTTTATCTAATTAACTAAATAATTTACTAATTTCTAGTAACTTTGATTATTACTACCTGACTTCTAGACATCAAATCTGTCCTTGATCGTTTCATTATCGGAGTGGCTACGTCATAGAAACGGAAAATTGTCAGCCTTATGAATTTCACGGACCCCACAGTTATTTGTCTGATGACGTAAGGGATCCACCAGCTATATAGGGAAAAGAAAGCATATTTAAGTAGAATCGTTTTATGACATAGACCATGCAAGAAATTATTTCAAAATAATAATAATGACTATTTCTAACAGGTTACAGAAATGCTTGAGGGTCAGCTTTGTTCTTTTCAGAAGCACGTGTGCGAGCGATGATGCCCGAGTGTATACAAAGTCCGCACCGCTGCTGTGCCAGTTACATGGTGCATTAACGTCAGCCGAAGCCATCTCAGAAATTGTAATTTTCGTGCCAGCGGGATTAATCCTGCATTTAATTGACTACAAATTGGGAAGTTGCCCCCTGGGCGAAAAATGACAACCGCCTCTGATATCAGTTGTGGAGAGTTTCTTAGCGAAAGATCAGTGCTTGGATCAATGCAAGCACCACGCCGGGAACATAGATAACGCTTGTCCGGCGTTCCTCCCAGTTCTGTTGTGAGGAGGTTCACAGGCCAGTATCTCCCACATAGCACGTGACTTTGATGTTTTGACTGATTGGGATTAAATAGTTTCCTTTTAACCAAGAAAATCAATCATTTCTTTTTTTTTTCACACCAGAAACAAATAGGTATTTATTAGCCTGGAGCACACACCGTGTAATGATGGTTGCTGCCTAAAAATAGAAACGAAAAA
>OX457026.1:97215729-97289511 GCA_949752745.1 Protula sp. h YS-2021
TCCTGGTAATTCTCCACCCACTTGACGAAGAAAATGGTTGCGATAAATAGATGGATTGTGTGTGTATGCTTTCATAATGCTTTTGGTCGAAAATGAAGTTTACAGATCACCTTCCCAGTTTGAAATGGAACATTATGGTCTGTGTCATCCTTAATATTCATTTCTATCACATCAAATTTGGATGTGTTTACAGGAACATAATGAGGTTCTCCATAAGTTTTCATGATAATGTCTCCATCATGTCCTTGTATTGCAACAGAACGTAGCAAAGGAACATAATAATCACCAACAACTTGTGGCTCGCAAATACTACAGTACACATAAAGTGTATAAAACCCCTGTTTCACATCAGCTTTATATTCAGCTGTACACGTTTCAGTATACCATTGATTTGGGATAAATCCTAAAATCTCAGCTAATCCAGTGGAGAATGACACTTCAAAGCCATATTTTAGATATAGAAAAACGCGTCGTCTAATTTTATCATACTTTATCCGAATACCTTCTTTAAGGTCATCTTTCATAGAATTAGTTGCTTCTTCATTGACTGCATGACATATTTCTTGTATGGATCTGTAGTAACCATAAGGAATATTGATTGTGTCAAGAACAATATCATTCAGTGGTTGTTGTCGATACTGAATAGAATAGTCCATTCCATGTCTCATGGTTGTCCATGTATGTGGATATTGAATTTCAGCTAAAGCCACTTCATATTTTCCGTTCAGATAGATGGTTCGAGGCATACGAATTTGATAATTTGAAGTCTTGTTGTTGGGATAATAGTTCATACTAGCATTGCTGGGTAAAGTAATGTAAAAACTTGTTGACTCCATGGCGGCTAAATCGTTTATGTGATGTAGATAGACTAGATGTGTATATACATTACTTCATGTTTGACACTCTTCATCTTCACTTTCTACATTGTTGTCTACATTGTTGTCTACATTGTTGTCTACATTGTCGTCTAAATTGCTATCTACATGATCTAAATTGGTATCTACTACTTCTCCCTGACAACAAGCACTAACACACCTAATTTTTACAGGAATGGTATTTTTATTTCCATTTTCTTTACAACAACAACACCATAGCTCTTTAATCCATGTTAAAAAGTTTCCCATCCTTCTGGAAACAACCTTTGTTGACGTTGTTGTATCTCTTTTGTAATATCTTCACGAGTTGTCTTTTTACCAAAAACAGTTTTTGGAATATTAGCATCTACAATTTCCTCAATAAACTGCTTCCAACCATGCGGTGGTTCTCGTCGTTCTTTTCTTCTTGTAGCAACCAATGCTTCTTTCAACAAATCAATAATGTTGGAATTTGTAATGACAGTACCCGTTTTTAAAACAAGTTCATTTTTATCTGTCCATCTCGTACCATATTTCTTAAGTTCTGCTAGAAGTTGTGTTAGTTTTACATGATAAATAGGTTGAAAATGGCTTAGAAACTGTTGGGACTTTTCTGATTTTTCTGCTTTGGATGATGTAACAGACTTTTGCCGCTGTTGTTGCGACTGAATTGTTCGTAAATGACGACCAAGAACTTGAGACATTTCTATTGCCTTTTCACGAGTTCGTTTCCCACGTAAAAGTTTATTCACTTTCGTTTTGATTTCACCATCTTTTCCCTTCTTTTCTAACAACATTTTATATTCATATTCAGGAATGAGGACCATTTTCATAGTATGTTTCATTTTAACAGCAACTGAGCTAACAAGGGTAATGCAAATTTAGCAATAGCTCCAATGAATCCTCCTTTCTGATTAACCAACTTCTTTTTTCTTCGAAGTGATATCTTCTTATCTGCTAGTGTACGTAGGGTATGACGTTCACGCTTGAATACCTTATACCTTTTTGAGCTTAAGGGTAAATGTCCTCGCAATATATTCAAACAAATTTCAAACAAGCTAGTTAATTCTTCCTTAGTAGCTTGTTGTAGCAAGGATTTACGTCGTTTAGGCCCGCTGCGTGCGAGCAAGTGAAGAAATGGTTGATTCGCTTGAATACGTTTAGACATCTTGGTTGCGAATGGTTAAGTGACTTGGTTCTTGTTCATACGCCACCTTATCAACATAGACGTAATGTGTATCTTTTGGTAAAATGCCTGTACGAATACGTAGTTGATCATTTGTCTTCGGCTTCAAATCAATGAATAAATAGCCATGAGGTTTGCTGGTAGCATCTTGATAGGCTTCTATGAGAAATTGAGATTTTCCAGGATACATTTGTCGCGCTAATGTACTTATTTGTTGACTGTCTCTAGGATTTTTAAACAGAATGATGTAATGTGTATTCAAACTAATATTTCGCATTTCTCTACCATGATGAAACAAATTATGCACAATAAAAATAATGCTTAGATTTTGATGACTGCTACCAACACTAAATAGACGTGTCATGCGTTCATCACTATGACATTTGGTCATTAAGTCATCAATGATGAGTAAGTTTGGTTTTTTCGGGTTAAAACGCTCTTCAATGTCATCTGGAATGCCTTGGTAAAATTCCACACCTTTCATTCCCTTGTACAAAGGCTGATCTGCTGCATAGAGCCATAAAATGACTTTTGGAGAGGGTTTAATTAACTTTTGTTCTAGAATTTCTCTAACTAGAGAAGTTTTACCACTGCCTGTAGGTCCAGAGACCAAACACGTGAATGGATGCTTCATTTTCGAATATCTGTTTCTTTCACCCAACTGTTAAACTTCTTTGGCCAACCTAACCACTTCACAAATAATTCTTTAACACCTCGTCTTTTTCGTGTTTTCAAAACCTTTTCAATTCTGTAGACTGATTCAATATCTTTTGTCACTTTCTGCAGTTCTTCTTCATAAAAATGTCCGTCAATATCTTCATCTAAAAAGTCTTTCACACGATACAAGTGTATTCCTTGCTTCTTACAACGATGTGTGATAATGAACACTTCTTGCGTCCACTTTATATGATAATCCCGTTGAAATACATATTTCATGTGAGAAATGCGAACCTGATCACCAATTTTAAATTTGTAGGGTTTTTTCTTCTTTGGTTTTAATTTCAATTTGTCTACATACATATACTTCCACACTTTCGATTCGTTGTCTTTACGAATATCTGCAGGAGCATACTTATTAGGGAGGGAGCCATGAGGTCTATGGTTGTAATTATACACTAAGTCTGGAAGGATGTCCATATATCGATACGTTTGATTATGTAGGAAATATCGATACATCATTCCCTTTAGAGTACGAATGACTCTCTCAGCAAAGTTGGCTTTGGTTTCATTCTTTGTCGTATAGGCATGTATTCCCTCCTTCTTCATAAATGCTTTTACCCATCTGTTTTTAAATTCAGTTCCTTTGTCTGACCTTAGAGTTCGTGGTCTTCGTTGTGTTTCATGAAAAATCTTTTGAAAGGCTTCTATGACACTCGTATGTGATTTATTAGGCATTGGTTGCACCCATAAATATTTGGAAAACACATCAATGACAACTAATAAAAAACGGGTGTCATCATTATAGGAAGCTATGTTTCCCATGTCAGCTAAATCAATATCCCACATGTCATCAATTCCACGTGTAATGACACGTTGCCTTTTAAACCTATATTTTACAGGTTGTAGTAAACTGAAGGCATCTTGATCCTGTAACCATTTCTTCACTTGTGAATGAGTGACTGGTTGATCATGTTTTCTTAATATGTGATATAGTTTGTAAGGACCAGCAAATGCCCCGGGTTGACCAGGTTTAAAATAAATATTGGTTAAGTAGTCTTTCCACGTCGACATGTTAACACTAAATGATTAACACTTGTTAACATATCTTGTATTTTATTTTATCAACACATCTTGCATTTTATCAACATATCTTACAAATCAAGTATTGATACAATGGTGTGAATAATTGGAGTCCATTGATCTTCAATGTACATTAACCAACTACTTAATTCATCAAATGTGATAGCATCTACACCATATTTTTCACAACGTTGATTTGCATTATCTAACACTTTATCTAAATGAATGTAATATTTAGCTTCATTCCAATATGTATAGACACATGCAGAATGACAAGTATGTTCTGAACACTCTTCATTTTGACAAGCAGGACATACTAAACATGCAAACTTTTTTACAGCTAATAACATTTCTTCACAATATGTCTTTTGCACAATATATTGTCTCAATGTAATGTCTGTCATTATACTGCAATGTAGATTAGCCACTCTCTCACTTCATAAAACAGTCTTGGATCAAATCGAGCAAAGTGATATGCTGCTTCCACATCAAACTCCTCAGCTCCGTCAATGTTTGAAAGCACACACTCTTTGATGAAATCCTCACGTAATTTCGGTACGTTCAGCGTGGAATGAGCAAGTTCCCAATAGATGTCAAAGTGTTCCAGTTGTTGTTGAATAGATCCAAAACGCGCCAGTTCACTTATCATGTAGTCCACATACGTCTCCTTGAAAAACGTTTCTACATCCATCTTTCACATATCCATATGACACGTCTACACACTTTGACGACTGGTAAGCAAATGACTTGTAGTCTTACTCGGCAGATACTGTTAGTGAGCCACACTTGTTGCAGAAGTTGTCAGGTTCACACAACTTGCAATTGTACTTGTGGCAGTGACAATCATAATCCTCAGCATATCCGTAAGCACCACAATATTCACAGGTAAGTCCAAGTTGATTTTGCACATCCATATTCTCCAATCGAACTTCAGCCAGTCTTTTCTTGGAAAGCTTTGACACTTTCATTCGATTGTCCTTTTGCAGCTTGATAGGAGTTTTCTTCCCATGACATTCCGTACATGGCAGTAAGGTTGAGGTTATGCTATGGATTTCCTGAAGCAATGTCCCCCATTCACCATCATTCATGTTGATGTAACGCGTATATTCTTTCCCTTCAAACAGTGATGTTTGCACAAAACTCACATAGCGCATATCCAAGTATGAAATGACTTCAAGCCACTTCGTTTGCGTTAAGTACAGTTTGAAGCCAATGTTGCGTAATCTTGCCAAGTTCTGACACACAATCTTCCACAAGGATGGTGATAAAGTAAGCCATCTCTCTCCACGTTTGATTCGAAGAAATAGCCCAAATTCTCCATGCTCCACAGTAATGGTTAAGTTTGCACTAATTTTAAAGCTGCTTGTCTTCTCCATGGCTGCGCGTTGAATGATGACTTCACTTCACCCTTCTTCTTTTATGCCATTAGAAATTGCAGAGTCAGCTTTTTTATAGTTCTTCAAACATTTTACAAAGCTTTGAATTCACCTCAACTCGTTCATTGTTGAATCGAACAAGTTCTGATGCATTCGTCGTCAATGGAACGCCATCATCATAATGTAAAATAATTCTAGCAGCTACAGCTAGCATGAGTTCAGCTGCCCAAGTTGTATTCGCGCGGATAAATGCTGAATCAATGTCGTAAGTTGATGGTAAAAGTAGTTCTTCACATTCGTGTAGAAATGAGTGGATGAATTCATCTCTTGGAATTATCTTTCCAACAGCTTCCCAATGCTTATGCAAATTCTTCACTTGTAAAATCCAATTAGATTCAAAAGCAGGAAGCTTTGAAAACACATAGTCAACATAGTTCACTTTGAAGACGTCATCCATGGTCTCTACACATCGGTGAAGAAGTAATGTTGACATTGTTAATAATCAGGTGAAAGCGGAGAGCGATGTGTTCTGACGATACCTGAAAGCACTAAGAAAAGAAAAGCATAATATGTTTTCAAAAAAAAATTAAATTTTGGATTAGAACCCTGATTTTTACCCTACTACACCATGGTAAAATGTTCAAACTTATTTTATACATTATATGTTGTCAAAAAACAAAATTTGTTAAAGTTGGTCTAGAACCCTTATTTTTACCCTACTACACCATGGTAAAATGTTCAAACTTATTTTATATATCATATTATGTCAAAAAACTAAATTTGTTAAAGTTGGTCTAGAACCACCATTTTTCCACTACTATAACTTTAGAACATTTAAATAAGTAACATGCTAAAATGTTCAAACTTATTTTTTATATTATATGTTATCAAAAAACTACATTTGTTAAATGTGTATTAGAAGTGTCATTTTCCAACTACTATAACTTAAAACATAGAGTTGGGGAAAATCCCATTCCTTCTCAAATTTATTGATCGTTCCCACGGTCTAGGCCTTTGATGTTTTCAAATTTATCGATCGTTCCCACGGTCTGAACGAGTGCACTCTGAAATTTTATTGATCGGTTTCCTCCACACTCTGAACGAGTGCACTCTAAAATTTATTGATCGGTTTCCCCACACTCTGTACACATGTACTTATTCCTATGCTGTGTGGTTAGAACCATTGAAATATGACTAATTAAATATTATCATAATAATAGTGAAAATAGACATAGAAATATAGCCATTATGTTAAAAAGAAAAAAAAAAAAAAAAAAAAAAACAGTCACAGTCACATAATGTCACAGAGTCACATGATGTCACAGTCACATGTTGTCACATAATGTTACAGAGTCATAAAAATGAGCAAAAAGTAAAAATAGCCAAAAAAAATTTTTTTTGTCCCAGCCGGGAACCGAACCCGGGGCTCTTAGGTTGCAAGTCCTTCGCTCTAACCAGTGAGCCATTACGACTTCTCTGTTGAATGATCTGATAATGACATACATACGTTACCAAAAAAAAAGAAAAAAAAAAAAAAAATAGTATCATAAAAAAAAAAAAAAAAAAAAAAAAAAAAAAAAAAAAAACAGTCACAGTCACATAATGTCACAGAGTCACATGATGTCACAGTCACATGTTGTCACATAATGTTACAGAGTCATAAAAATGAGCAAAAAGTAAAAATAGTCAAAAAAAATTTTTTTGTCCCAGCCGGGAACCGAACCCGGGGCTCTTAGGTTGCTAGTCGTTCGCTCTAACCAGTGAGCCATTACGACTTCTCTGTTGAATGATCTGATAATGACATACATACGTTACCAAAAAAAAAAGAAAAAAAAAAAAATAGTATCATAAAAAAAAAAAAAAAAAAAAAAAAAAAAAAAAAAAAAAAATTTTTTTGGGGGGGGGGGGGTCCTCATGGTATATGATTCTTCACCAGGGGGGGGGGTCGGTCCATAGTATGTACCGAGCACTAGGTCGCTGGGCCGGGGGGGGGGGCTCACTAGGTAGCTGGGCCGGGGGGGGGGGCTCACTAGGTAGCTGGGCCGGGGGGGGGTATGACGTCACAAAATGCAGTGATTCTCTCGTGCAGTGATTCTCTCGTTTCTCAACTACTGTTTTCGCAAGGCGAATTCTCGTTTGGCGTATTGTCACTGTTGTCACTAGTCCAATTATCGCCAGTTCGTAGTATCGTCGATTCCCATCACAACCCCTAAGTCACATCGACACGTCTGCTCGGCTCAGGAAGAGTCACATATAAGGCGTGACCATACAATACACAACAGAATTCTAGGTTTCTGGGACGTATATCGGAATATTTATATTCAATGCGCATAGTATGATGTGTTTTTTTTTTTTTTTCAAGTTGGACTAATTTACACAGAGTGCATAAATCTAGTCAAGACAGTCGAGTCAGGCAGTGTGATTTGTTTTTTGGAGCTGAGAGAAAGTAGAGAGAACAGAAATAGAGACAGGGGAGAGGTTGAGAGTGACAGGGAGATCGATAGATAGATAGATAGATATATATATATAGAGTGAGTGAGTGAGTGAGTGAGAGAGAGAGAGAGAGAGAGAGAGAGAGAGAGAGAGAGAGAGAGAGAGAGAGAGAGAGAGAGAGAGAGAGAGAGAGGATCAGCCCATACAGGAAGGAGTTAGAAGGAGGAAAAAAGTGCCCATTTACATGTTTTTGACAGATTTCGAGTCATTAGTGAACCCCAGTTGCGCCTATTTACTGTGCAATACATCCAAAATCCCTACATCTATTGATGCATCTTTGATTCGATGCTTAGTCAACACCTACATTATACACTTATAATTTTAGCTATTTCTCACATGTTTTAAAGCTTTGCTCAACAGGAGTAAATATAAGGCACACTAAAATTATAAGGTAAATATAAGGTACACTAAAAAAATAATAATAAAAATGTTGAAAAAAAGTGACCATTTTAGGGACGGCTTTCCATCAATATCTATCCATCCTCTATTAGAAGCTGATTGAACACTCGATTATAATCCTTCTTGAACGTTCTTGTTTGTTGTTTTTTTTTCGTTGTAAAAACATTACAATTTCTGTTCAACGTCTTTCTGAAACACTGAATAGACGTCGAAGAAATAGATGCCGAGAAGACAAAGTTGTTGAGAAGACGTTGTTGAGGAAACGTTGTTGAGAAGACGTTGTTAAGAAAACGTTGTTGAGAAAACGTTGTTGAGAAGACGACTTTGTACAGACGCCGAGGTTACAACCAAATGACGATACGATCATGTGATCTCAGTTTCGGAACTACCAAAAATGACTAGTCTTAAGAAAAAAAACACTAGAATTGGGATGTAAGATTTTACAATGCGTAAGTATTTTGTACATTATTGCTAAAACAATATACATGAAAATGATATCGTACAAACATTGTTTAAGCGACTTTAGGGGACGCTTTGTAAGAAGTACACCAGTGACCCCTTAATTATACCTTTTCCAATGCCGACAAAAAAGGCGGTTTTCCTTTCATAACTATATCGCGACGTTCATACAGCGTCGCCATTTGAGTCTAACGTTTTGACAACGCCATTTATTCCAAAGCGGTGATTACAGGGAAACAGAGAAAGTAAGAAAGGAGGCCTTCCTCCCAAAATCTGGTGCTCGGGCCGTAGTGCCATTAGCACCATTATCTTCAAATGCCTAAAAGTAGCAACTCATGGATTTGCACCGTGAAAGTTCATCATATACACGCTTTATAGAAACCAATAATCTCCATTTTCTTTAAAAAAAACTAAATAAGAATTTTAGCCAATTCCGGACCTTCGTTTTTTTTTCGAAAAATTTAAAGCCGGCCAGGGTCGAACTATTTTTCTTCCTGGCCAACAGAAATTTCAGAGAAATATAAGCGCAATTTGGAGACAGCGCTCATCATTATCGGCTATGACGTCATGTGGAGACAGCGCTTATAATTTTACTAATTCACAAATAAATTCTCAAATGCGTTTTTTTTTTTATCGTTGTAATGTTTTAGTTAGATCTCGATCATGCTCTATATGACGTCACTATTTCGGGATCACACCTTTATCCTTAAAAAAATTCTAATACTTTTTAAAATCCTAACTTATGCTATAATATTTCCCAACATATTGACAAAAATATAAATTTAATATGTACATTAAGCGCATATTGACCTATTTCGCGTCAGCATCAAGTGATGTTGACTTGAGTAAATGCTGTAATCTGACTGATCGATTTTTTAAAATGCTGACAATGGATATTGCATTTATATGTAATCAAAACGCCATTTAAGTCATGCAACAAGCATATATTGGCTTATTTCAAATCAACATGAAGTCAATATTTACCGGATACTAAAATGTTGACCTAGATGTCAACATTTTCTCACTGGTCAAAAATACTTCGTGCTGACTCGCAATAACACGATATCTGTTAATTATTGACCAGAAATAAATTGTTGAGCTTCAAGTCAACATTTTCGTGACTCAAAATGAGTCAATACATGCTACATACTACATACTCAATTAGATTATGGCATTTTCCCCAAGTCATGTAAGGAGAAGTTTCGTTTTTTATTCCGCGTATAGATATAACAGAATTAGAATAAAAAACTTTAGGTTCTTTTCTAGATTTATTTTCGAAAATATACATGAGAACGACTTCGTACAAACATTGCTTTAAGGGACTTTAGGCACACTTTGTAAGAAGCACCCCAGCTACCCCTGACTGAGATCGTTTTCCAATGCCGATAAAAATAAAAGCAGCTTTTAACATGTACCATTACGTAATACGCTAAAAACTTACACAACCCAAACCTAATTTTTGAACGAGGTATATTTCAAATATACATTTTTATTAAAATGATTCAAGTAATATAAAATGCAAAATGACATAATAATATAGTTTAAAAATGTTTAAATCTGAGCGATAACTGAAGATCTTGTGGAGCGTGAAACGTGAGGTGCAGCGGGAAAGCGTCTCACAGCTGTCTATGAACCCCACAGGGCTGAGGGTCATACGTTCTCAAAATGTCAGCATTCAGATTCTGAAAAAAAACTATGCAAAAAGAGTAGTTTTTATTCTCACTTCTCGAGGAAGATATACTACAATGTATGATGTCCTTTATTTATGTATTAATTTGATAAGTAAATAAATTTAATGTAGAGCGATTTAAAAAAAAAATGGTGACATTGGTATATTAAAATGCAACAATGTTAAACCTGTGAAGTAGAATTAAAATCCGATCTATAAAAACAGCAGCATTCGACTCGTGCGAATATATTTTCACATGATCTTGTACCATAAGACGTTACACACCATGTTACTTGTGACACACCTCTGCCAGTCAAAAGCCAAATGGCACAGATCACCTTCTAAGTACAAGGTGGACGTTTTACCTAAGGCACTAAGTTCAACAACAACAATGTTAGTTTTTTACTTATTCTATTGTCAATGAGAATGAAAGGAACTGAGAACAGTTCTCGTCATCAAAAGGCACACTGATTGGCTTTGCTTATATTTCTTTCCATAAACTTGGTTTGAATTATTTTTTTTGTCTCATGACTGGTAATCTCGAACTTTTCAAATATATACTAAAAACGTGAACCGTTGGATATGTGATATGTGTGTGTGCGGGGCGGGGGGGGGGGGGGGGCGCGGCTGTCTCCAATCGATTACGAAGAACGAGCCGTGTGGCGACAGTAATGTTCTGGATGCATACATCTTCCATCCCGTCTGGCACTTGTAACCGTCTGTTGTTGGAGACAGCTCGGAGCGGTGATGTGACGTCATGGAGTCAGCTCGGAGCAGTGATGTGACATCATAGAGTCAGCTCGGAGCAGTGATGTGACATCATGGAGTCAGCTCGGAGCGGTGATGTGACGTCATGGAGTCAGCTCGTAGCGGTGATGTGACGTCATGGAGTCAGCTCGGGGCAGTGATGTGACGTCATGGAGTTAGCTCGGAGCGGTGATGTGACATCATAGAGTCAGCTCGGAGCAGTGATGTGACATCATAGAGTCAGCTCGGAGCAGTGATGTGACATCATGGAGTCAGCTCGGAGCAGTGATGTGACATCATGGAGTCAGCTCGGAGCGGTGATGTGAGATCATGGAGTCAGCTCGGAGCAGTGATGTGACATCATAGAGTCAGCTCGGAGCAGTGATGTGACATCATGGAGTCAGCTCGGAGCGGTGATGTGACGTCATGGAGTCAGCTCGGAGCGGTGATGTGACATCATGCAGTCAGCTCGGGGCAGTGATGTGACGTCATGGAGTTAGCTCGGAGCGGTGATGTGACATCTAGAGTCAGCTCGGAGCAGTGATGTGACATCATAGAGTCAGCTCGGAGCAGTGATGTGACGTCATGGGGTCAGCTCGGAGCGGTGATGTGACGTCATTGAGTCAGCTCGGGGCAGTGATGTGACGTCATGGAGTTAGCTCGGAGCGGTGATGTGACATCATAGAGTCAGCTCGGAGCAGTGATGTGACGTCATGGGGTCAGCTCGGAGCGGTGATGTGACATCATGGAGTCAGCTCGGAGCAGTGATGTGACGTCATTGAGTCAGCTCGGAGCAGTGATGTGACGTCATGAGGTCAGCTCGGAGCGGTGATGTGACGTCATGGGGTCAGCTCGGAGCGGTGATGTGACATCATGGAGTCAGCTCGGAGCAGTGATGTGACGTCATTGAGTCAGCTCGGAGCAGTGATGTGACGTCATGAGGTCAGCTCGGAGCGGTGATGTGACATCATGGAGTCAGCTCGGAGCGGTGATGTGACGTCATGGAGTGAGTTCGGAGTGGTGATGTGACATCATGCAGTCAGCTCGGAGCAGTGATGTGACGTCATTGAGTCAGCTCGGAGTGGTGATGTGACGTAATGGGGTCAGCTCGGAGCGGTGATGTGACATCATGGAGTCAGCTCGGAGCAGTGATGTGACGTCATTGAGTCAGCTCGGAATGGTGATGTGACGTCATGGAGTCAGCTCGGAGCGGTGATGTGACGTCATGGAGTGAGTTCGGAGCAGTGATGTGACGTCATGGAGTCAGTTCACAGCGGTGATGTGACGTCATGGAGTCAGTTCGGAGCGGTGATATGACGTCATAGAGTCAGTTCGCAGCGGTGATGTGACGTCATGGAGTCAGTTCGGAGCAGTGATGTGACGTCATGCAGTCAGCTCGGAGCAGTGATGTGACGTCATGCAGTCAGCTCGGAGCAGTGATGTGACATCATGGAGTCAGCTCGGAGCGGTGATGTGACGTCATTGAGTCAGCTCTGAGCTGCTCTTCCTCACGCTACCCTTCTCTGCCAGGTCATCTGTTCGGCTCTGCTTGAAACAAGTGCCTCCACAAACCCCTGGGCTGGGCCTCACGTTCCAAGTCCGTTGTGTCTGTGGCACGACTACAGAATGGACATGAGCGTGGTTTTCCATGGCAGACACAGGCGACGTTACGACGAAAGTCCTCTTCCAGCTGGCCATAGAACACAGCATTTATTATTTTATTCGCAAAAACCACATAAAAGGATTTTAGGGGCATATCATATTTAAGTCGCCTTATCTCGTACAATAAAGTTTCAGATCTTGACATCTTGACAACTGGATACCTCGCTATACCGGACAGACTTTTTCAGGATTTTATATTTACCCTTCATTTTCATAATAAAGAAACCTCGCTATTCCGGACCCCGAACACTCAGTGTCATACCAAAGGCAAGCTTTACTGTGTAAAGAACAGTGGCATACCGGACACGTTAGATATCACCCGAGTATGTGTTCCTCGGAACAAGCAGTGTTCGCTGTTGTTTTGTAGCGGGAACAGCGCGCATGCATCATACAACAACCCCACTGTGTTAGGGTACCAGCATTCACAGCTGAGAGTCAATACCCAGCCCTTGTGTTCCTCATTGTTCCTCTGATCAGTATATTTTTCACTGTTCCTTTAATCCAAGATATATTGATAAATTCCTCTGCTCAAAGTGTGTTGCTCACTGTTCCTCCAATCAGAGTATATTGCTCATTGTTCCTCTGATCAAAGTTACCATGCTTGTCCAAATCAAGTGGGCAATAAGCGCCAAGGGATGCTTTCCTTAGATGGCCATTTTTCGCATCGTTGTCCGTCCGTGCATGTAAATTTTCGCACAGGTCCGTGTCAAAAACAAACGCGCCTGGTGACGTGTTAGGAAGGTTGTTGCGGGTTATATCTATTTCTAAATTACCTATTGTTTTTTTTCATCAGAGTATAGAAACATATATCTACTTTTTGATGACGTTTCCTTTCACTTTCATGTTATGATGCCATATTGCTATGATGGCGTGGAGGACTGCCATAGTCTGGACCGATTTGCGAGGCAACAAAGTCTCCCGCCCTTCCATTTTCTCTCTCTCCTCCCCGTCCCCCCCCCCCACGCACTGCATGGTTTTTTGTTGCCATCCTGTATTGTAGTAATTGTTCAGGTGAATTACAACAGAGGCTCTGTAGCACTTTTCGAATCGCTTTAAACATCACAACCGGGAACCGGACAAAATACCACCGGACATAATACCACCGGCCATAATACCACCGGACAAAATACCACCGGACATAATACCACCAAGGAAATGAAAACTAGGACAAAATGCTGTCGGTCGCAACAAAATTGGAACTGTGTCCGACATCTAATCACCGTTTTTTGTGCAACGTTAAAAAAAAAACAACCCCCCTGTATTATCGCTCCCCGGAAATGGTAGCTGACTTTGAAAGTAGACCAAAACGAGGATGTGAAATTTGAGAATTTCAAGTTTTTTCTCACCTACCTTTGAAAAATATTCATGGAAATGGAAATTCATGGACTTCATAAGTATCCTATGGCCGGATGGCTTAAGGACAGGGTACTGTGATGGGGGGGGGGGGGAGAGGGGGGCAGTGGGGTGACCCTGCTACGATTGTTGCGATCAAGATGGCGACTACAAATTATTATTGTCCCGACGTCTACATATGGTCGTTTTCCCGACATCTATACAACGCCGAGAGATAGACGTTGCTTCTATTTTCACAAACAACCAAACCAGACGTCTCTCCGACGTCGCAATGTTTATAGTGTGTTCATATGGTCAATATGTATCGATCGTGTTGTTATCACATAATTGTGAGAACCAATGTGTTATTTATGTTAAACATATGTTTTATCATGGCGAATATTACTGATGACGATTATAACACCTGTGTCGATGACGTGTTTTCTTTATGCATTGTAGACTTGGCCGTACAGCTTTAGTGGACGCGTGACGTCACTAGGCGAGGCAGCACAGTACGCCCCCTGCAGTGTTGACACTGAACTAAAACTCTTACAACATTCTCAGTCCATGGACCATGCATGATCCAGAATGAAATCCTGGATCACAGTGGAGGGAGGGGGCGGACAGCTGTGTTTGACTGTACAGTGCTGACAGCTGAACTTTTGTGCAAGGCTGAATGACAAGAAAACCCTGTGGTGTTCAATGGTTATTTTTGAAAACGCGAGAAAAGGTCGAGTGGGCAGCTGACAGCTGACAGCTGCACTGGTGAAGGCGTTTGCTGTCATGAGCTGTATCGAGGCAGGACTATTCATTCCTATCACTGTTCACAACGAGAACGAATTATTTTAAAATGTATTTAAAAAAAAATACTGTAATCAGCTGCCGCACAGACGCTGTCATGGTGACCGGAAACAGCTTGCGGTTGTCATGGTAACTGGGTATGACTGGCAGTTGTCATAGTAGCTGGGTATGACTGACAGTTGTCTTGGTTTCTACAGAGTTGGAGATTTTCCAGTCAGCAAAGTCTACAACACGTACTTTGTTGTCAGGCTCTCGGCACAGGAGTTGATCTTTTGTTCACTTTAAAACAGTAAAAAAAAAAAAAATAAAAAAAAAAAAAAAAAAGGGAGACACACAACCACTTCGGCGGTTCAAAAGTTGATCGCTGAGGATTGTCACCGCAGCAAACGCAAAATCTTAACCCTTCGACTGGGTAATACTAGTAGGCGTGCAGTGGAGGGAGGTGGGGGGGGGGGAGCCGAATGGCTGCTCGTCTGTGGGTTATTGCGGACTGACCAGTGTCCACCAGCGTGTAGCTGTAAGGCAGTTGTAGGGATAAAAACGGGATGAAAAAGGGGTGGGGGAGAGAAATGTGTTGACTAGGTGCTGGGACTACTTCAAAATTTACGTGAATCTTAAAAACGTTCATGTTGAAAATGTTTACGTCTCTAAAAATTCACCATACAACACGATGCTACAGGTCATTACTTTCCAAGGCAAAAGTATAGAAATATCACAGCTGAAAGTGAAAAAAGGGCTTCGTGGACTCATTTGTAAATTTATGAATAAAAACGAATTTACATTGTTCCTTTCTTTCAACTATTTTTTTTGTGTGCAGCTTTAGTGGAGGAAATCAGAAACCTCGCTATCAGAAAGGGATTAATTTCTAGATGTATAGATTATTAGGAAATAAAGACTTTTCTTTCATCATCTGGTTTTTTTTTAGATGACATTGGGTATTAGAATAGGAGCCAGCACTCCAGCTGCTGTTCTCACGTCTGTACAGTGCAAGGAACAGTCGTTACGCCAAAAAAGTCATGCTTTTACTGTAATTTCATGGCTTTTTGCTCCGGTGGGTAACCCAATCCGATATCTGCCCCCTAGCGTCGTTGTCGGTGTCGTTGGAGCCGCTAAACAATCGCACACTTCCGCGGTCAGAATTCCCACTAAGTTTTTATCAGTTTCCAACACAAAACAGAAAGTGATTGGTGAAAGTGAAGAGTGATATAAATGATAAGCTTAGTGTGCTGGTGTATTTGCTTGTGTTGTGTTCAATTCAATAAATCAGATCAAATCTCTGCATTATCGTGTTTCTAATAAACTTGTTTGAGAGTGGTAAGGGTCGGATCCGTGTCCCACACCACGGGAACACACCAAAGGAACACACCACAGGAACACAAAACGGGAACACACCACGGGAAACACCACAGGAACACACCACGGGAACACACCACAGGAACACACCACGGGAACACCCCCCCCCCCCGTAATTTAAAGAAAAAATAATATATTGACACAACCTGAGGATTGGTGAGGATCGAGAGTGGGACGTGCTTCTGCGGACGAAGGGGGGGGGGTGGGGGGGGTGGGCATACTTTCTGAGGACGGGGGAACTTCCTGGGAACGGGGTACGTACTTCCTGGGGAAGGGAGCAGGAACTTTCTCGGGACGGGGGCGTACTTCCCGGGGGCGGGACGTAATTCCTGTAGACGGGGGCGTACTTCCTGGTGACGGGGGTGGTGGTGGCTTACTTCCTTAGGACGCGGGGGGGTGGCTTAACTCCCGAGATTGGCATTTAATTCGGCATTCGACCACCGGTCATTTGACCAACGATTATTTACTTACCAGTTATTCGGTCACAGGTCATTTTCTCAGCGGTTATTCTGCTAACGGCCATTCGCCCACCGCCGGTTATTTGGTCACCCGTCATTTTCTTAAAGCTCATTCGTTCACCGTCGGTTTTTTTGGTCACCCGTCATTTTCTTAAAGGTCATTCGCCCACCGCCGGTTATTTGATCACCCGACATTTTCTTAAAGGTCATTCGCTCACCGTCGGTTTTTTGGTCACCCGTCATTTTCTTAAAGGTCATTCGCTCACCGCCGGTTATTTGGTCACCCGTCTTTTTCTTAAAGGTCATTCGCTCACCGCCGGTTATTTGGTCACCGATTATTTTCTTAAAAGTCATTCGCTCACCGCTAGTTATTTGGTCACCAATTATTTTCCTAAAGGTCATTCGTTCACCGTCGGTTTTTTGGTCACCCGTCGTTTTCTTAAAAGTCATTCGCTCACCGCCGGTTATTTGGTCACCGCTTATTTTCTTAAAGGTCATTCGCTCACCGCTGGTTATTTGGTTACCGCTTATTTTCTTAAAGGTCATTCGCTCACCGCCGGTTATTTGGTTACCGCTTATTTTCTTAAAGGTCATTCGCTCACCACCGGTTATTTGGTCACCGATTATTTTCTTAAAGGTCATTCGCTCACCGCCGGTTATTTGGTCACCCGTCTTTTTCTTTAAGGTCATTCGCTCACCGCCGGTTATTTGGTCACCGATTATTTTCTTAAAAGTCATGAGCCCACCGTCGGTTATTTGGTCACCCGTCATTTTCTTAAAGGTCATTCGCCCACCGTCGGTTATTTGATCACCCGTCATTTTCTTAAAGGTCATTCGCTCACCGTCGGTTTTTTGGTCACCCGTCATTTTCTTAAAGGTCATTCGCTCACCGCCGGTTATTTGGTCACCCGTCATTTTCTTAAAGGTCAATCGCTCACCGCCGGTTATTTGGTCACCCGTCATTTTCTTAAAAGTCATTTGCTCACCGCTAGTTATTTGGTCACCAATTATTTTCTTAAAGGTCATTCGCTCACCGTCGGTTTTTTGGTCACCCGTCGTTTTCTTAAAAGTCATTCGCTCACCGCCGGTTATTTGGTCACCGCTTATTTTCTTAAAGGTCATTCGCTCACCGCTGGTATTTGGTCACCGATTATTTTCTTAAAGGTCATTCGCTCACCGCCGGTTATTTGGTCACCGCTTATTTTCTTAAAGGTCATTCGCTCACCACCGGTTATTTGGTCACCGATTATTTTCTTAAAGGTCATTCGCTCACCGCCGGTTATTTGGTCACCCGTCATTTTCTTAAAGGTCATTCGCCCACCGCCGGTTATTTGGTCACCCGTCATTTTCCTTAAGGTCATTCGCTCACCGCCGGTTTTTTGGTCACCCGTCATTTTCTTAAAGGTCATTCGCTCACCGCCGGTTATTTGGTCACCGCTTATTTTCTTGAAGGTTATTCGCTCACTGGTCATTTGTGCACCGGTCATTCGCTCACCAACGAAACGAAAAAGGTGTTTTCTCATGAAACCATTATCAGAGGTAACGCTACTTAAGTGATCCTTTTAAAGTATTGCGAATGGGAGTGTTGAGCATGGGAGTTTTGAACATGGGAGTTTTGAGCATGGGAGTCTTGAGCAAGGGAGGTTTGAGAATGCCCACTCCAAGCTTTGAGGGAACTTTAACATTGCAGGGAATGTAGCTCAAAATTCTCGAACTGTCATGGTGAACTTTTAATTATGCCTATATAGACACTTAAGACTCTCCAGACGTTCCTGCGTATTTTGTATGCGTTTAAAAAGTCCAATAGACATTGTTCAGAAATTATGCTATAAAATGCTTGAAACGCATTGCACAATATACTTACATGAAGAGGATAATTAATATGAACTCATAGTTTGAATTTCTTTTCGACCACGGAAAGATGCCAGTGATAATTAAGAGGAAGGAGAAGAAATATCACAAACATTCAGTGAAAGTTAAGCTTAAGAATTTAAGAAGTTAAGTGCAGTTTTATGGGTGAGCAAACTGAGTAACTGAGCGGTGAGCAAGCGACTGGGGAGTAAATGCGAGTAACTGAGCGGTGAGCAAACGACTGGTGAGTAAATGCTCGCTCTGTGCCACTCCCCTGGATCTCAGATTTAGAAAAATGTTCAAGGATGTTTAGGATAAGGATATTTCGGGAAGGTTCGGGGAGGGAGATACGGGGGAGGGAGGCCCGGGGAGGGAGGCCCGGAGAGGGAGGTCCGGGGCAGTGAGGCCCGGAGAGGGAGGTTCGGGGGGAGGAGATCCGGGTATGGGTCAGGGAATTGAGGCCTAGGAGGGGGGGGGGGGCGTCCGGGGGTAGGGGAGGTTGCCTGGAGGGATGATTTACGTTTGACTTGAGTGCTCCTCAGCATGTACTTGAAATCAAAAATGCAGAAAACCTTTTCTCACGCATGTCTATTATCAATATTTCTTGTGATTAAAAAACATGAAAGTTTGAGATAAAAGACACACGCCCACCGCAGCTGACTACGCTCCCCCTGCCCCTCCGGCCACCTTCCGTACTTGTTAGCTGCATGCCCCGAGGTCACCTCCACTGGCCTCCATGTCAAAAGCCTCCACCGTTCATTTCTAATTAGGCAGTCTGTTTCTACTCTCAGCAACACTATTATATGTTCACTAGGTCGATACGGATATTTCACACGTGACAAATGGATGATACATTTGATGTTTGATGACGAGAATGCGTTGATTTGATGTATGTTCTTCTGAATTCAATCTCCAATGCCTTTTAAGATACAGAACACGTGATCAGAGTCGGCGTTTCTAGACTAACAATACAAAAAGCTAAATTTTATATTTTTTGCTGGCGGCAAACACACTGAGAGTTGGAAAGCTGAAACCAAAGACTGCTTGCACAGAAACTGAACTTCAGATATCCAGAAAATCTAGAAAAAGTCACAGTTCGCTTCTATTGGAAAGCCCCCATACCTCCCAAACCCATTGAAAGGTTTCTTCCTTTTTCATGTTCGAGTTGGGAAAAATTAAATTGAATGTCTTTTTCACATTTATCTCGTATTTATCAATATCATTTTTTATATAAAATAGGCGATATCACAAATTTTGTCACTAATAATTAAAATGCTGATATCTTACTTTTCTCTTCTTACTGTTTTACTCACACTATACCAGATTGAACCGGATCCACCCGGACCTCCCGAATGTCCAAACCGGATCTTCCCGAATGCCGAGACCGGATCCACCCAGACCTTCCCGAATGTCCAAACCGGATCTTCCCGGATGTCCAGACCGGATCCACCCGGACCTTCCCGAATGTCCAAACCGGATCTTCCCGAATGTCCAGACGGGATCCACCCGGACCTTCCCGAATGTCCAAACCGCATCCACCTGGATCTTCCAGAATGTCCACACCACATCCACTTGGATCTTCCCGAATGTCCAAACCACATCCACCCGGATCTTCCCGAATGTCCAAACCACATCCACCTGGATCTTTCCGAATGTCCAAACCACATCCACCCGGATCTTCCCGAATGTCCAAACCACATCCACCCGGATCTTCCCGAATGTCCAGACTACATCCACCCAGATCTTCCCGAATGTCCAGACCACATCCATGCGGAACTTCCCGAATGTCCAGACCGGATCCACACGAATCTTTCCGAATGTCTAGACCGGATCCACCCGAATCTTCTCGAATGTCCAGACCGGATCTATCTGGATATTCCCGATTGCCCAGACCTGATCCACTGGGATCTTCTCGAATGTCCAGACCGGATCCACCCGAATCTTCTCGAATGTTCAGACCGGATCCACCTGGAGCTTCCCGAATGTCCAGAGCGGTGGATGAGGAACAAGATTAGTATGTTTTATATTTTACTGTAAGTTAATAATAAATAATTGATAACTGAATTATGGATATCACACATTCTTTGTTATTTCTTATATCCAAAACTGTGTTCATTTTTTATATATTAATTTTATTAATAATATTAACAAAGAATTTTTGACATTAATCAGTCAGTAGCTCTTGTCTTTAAGTGACATTTTCAAATATCAAAATTCACATCAACAATTCAATTTTATGTTATCAGAAGGGACCGATCCGACACCTGTTACTGCTTAAGGGCTTCATTTTTTTGTACACACCAGTATTTACTACTCACACCCGGCTGTGATTCGGTTTCTTTGTTTTACCAGAAGGTTTTACACCCGACCGGAACTCGGTTTATTTCCGATTTTAGTTACCCGGCCTGAGGATGAGAAACAAGGTTTTTTTTTCCTGGCCTTTTATGCCTGGCCTTATTCTCAATGATAACATCATTTATCATCAGAAAATGGTTTTAGAATTCTGTTTTTTTCTAAACATTGTTTCCAAGGGTAAATGCCTGGAGACGGGGGGGGGGGGGGGGGGGAGGGGGGCGGGGTGGGGGAGGAGGAGGCGGAATAGCGAAATGTCGAAATACCCCCTTTTTAACTGAACGCGGAGTAACGTTCCGAAAGAACCCTCCCTTTGTGGGAAACACGAAGCACTGAATGAAAGTTATCCCCATTTTTAGCGAAATTGGCACTTCGCGCGGACCGCGCTAGCCTCAGTATTAAACATTTCGACGTGATTTTTTGGGCACATGGCAACGCATACGATACCCCTCCCCCCACTCCCCCCCCTCTCCCCCCCCCCCCCCGCGCCTCTGTTACTCAGAAGATTAGTAACTCTTGTTATGGTCGATCCCGCAGCATAAGCTACAATGTACTAGTGTATTACAAGACTCAGCATGCCATCACAAGAGTGCTTTATGCCACAATCTGAACGGCCGCGATGCCAGTCACAAAAGTGCTCAAGATGACCTTCCTGAGGAAGATGTTTATCCGATAACTTTTACGCTCGCCGCCGCGGGCACTATCGTTTTCATACAAGAAGCGCTTCAAATAAGTCAAAGTGGCAACTCATAAAATGATTTTATGTGATTGGTCACACTGAACGTGTTCGTAAAGCCATTAATAGATATTTTGTGGGAAATTAAAAAAAGATAAACAAGAATTTTGGCCAATGGCAGGTAACTACAGTTTTCAAATGACCGACCCCGACCGGATCAAATAAAAAAAAAAATTATATAAAAAAATGGATGAGGAAACCTCGTCTTATGCCTGGGCAGAAAGTTGTAACACTATACATCGGGAAATTAAAGAACGATCTGATTAGATAGGTGTGATGTCACCGACCATCGTCACAGGTACGGGTCACACTTCCGTGTCACAGATACGCGTAACACATGCGTCACAGACACGCGTCACAGATGTACGTCACAGACACGCGTCACAGACAGATACACGCGTTACAGACAAGCGTCACAGACACGCGTCACAGACAGATATACGCGCCACAGACACGCGTCACAGACAGATATACGCGCCACAGACACGCGTCACAGACAGATATACGCGTCACAGACAAGCGTCACAGACACGCGTCACAGACAGATATACGCGCCACAGACACGCGTCACAGACAGATATACGCGCCACAGACACGCGTCACAGACAGATATACGCGTCACAGACAAGCGTCACAGACAGATATACGCGTCACAGACAGATATGCGCGTCGCAGACAAGCGTCACAGACAGATATACGCGTCACAGACACGCGTCACAGACAGATATACGCGTCACAGACAGATATACGCGTCGCAGACAAGCGTCACAGACACGCGTCACAGACAGATATACGCGTCACAGACAAGCGTCACAGACACGCGTCACAGACAGATATACGCGTCACAGACAAGCGTCACAGACACGCGTCACAGACAAGCGTCACAGACAGATATACGCGTCGCAGACACGCGTCACAGACAGATATACGCGTCACAGACAGATATACGCGTCGCAGACATGCGTCACAGTGCAAATCATTCTCACGAAAAAAAGTTTAAAAATCTTGTGGCGTAGCTGCGTCAAAGTACAAAGCCTTAAGACTTCTTAGCGACATTATATGCGCATGGGAAACCATGACTACAGGATGCTTACAAAATAAAGCAATTTTATTTACACCATGTTCTGGCAGTATAGTACAGCACACCGTCTTTTTGCGAAGGATAGAAATGATATATGTCACTTCGACGCCTTAAAAATAAATTGAAATTATTTAATAAGACTTTTATTTCAAATTATTCAGAACTCCAGTTGATGATCGGTCCCCATAGTTCACAATCAGCACGTGGTTCTTACAAGTGAGCACTTCACAATCAGCACGTGGTTCTTACAAGTGAGCACTTCACAATCAGCACGTGGTTCTTATAAGTGAGCACTTCACAATCAGCACGTGGTTCTTACAAGTGAGCACTTCACAATCAGCACGTGGTTCTTACAAGTGAGCACTTCACAATCAGCACGTGGTTCTTACAAGTGAGCACTTCACAATCAGCACGTGGTTCTTACAAGTGATAACTTCACAATCAACACGTGTTAAGTGAGCACTTCACAATCAGCACGTGGTTCTTACAAGTGATCACTTCACAATCAGCACGTGGTTCTTACAAATGATCACTTCACAATCAGCGAGTGGTTCTTACGAGTGATCACTTCACAATCAGCACCTGGTTCTTACAAGTGACCACTTCACAATCAGCACGTAGATTTGACAAGTGATCACGTCACAATTAGCGCGTGTTTCTTACGATCGCTACACACTCAACACGTGATGATCACGATCCCCAAAGACTCAACACGTGTAGATCTCGATCGTCACACACTCACCACGTGTTTATTACGATCGTTACACATTCAGCAAGTTTAGAGCATGATCCCCACAGACTTAACACGTGTGGATTGCGATCGTCGCATATTCACTGCGCGGAGGCGAGTGATAATCCCCGCACTTAGTGCGTTTCAGGAATGCTCATACCATCACTGGATTTTTTTGTACACACCAGTATTTACTACTCACACCCGGCTGTGATTCGGTTTCTTTGTTTTACCAGAAGGTTTTACAACCGACCGGAACTCGGTTTATTTCCGATTTTAGTTACCCGGCCTGAGGATGAGAAACAAGGTTATTTTTTCCTGGCCTTTTATGCCTGGCCTTATTCTCAATGATAACATCATTTATCATCAGAAAATGGTTTTAGAATTCTGTTTTTTTCTAAACATTGTTTCCAAGGGTAAATGCCTGGAGACGGGGGGGGGGGCGGGGTGGGGGAGGAGGAGGCGGAATAGCGAAATGTCGAAATACCCCCTTTTTAACTGAACGCGGAGTAACGTTCCGAAAGAACCCTCCCTTTGTGGGAAACACGAAGCACTGAATGAAAGTTATCCCCATTTTTAGCGAAATTGGCACTTCGCGCGGACCGCGCTAGCCTCAGTATTAAACATTTCGTCGTGATTTTTTGGGCACATGGCAACGCATACGATACCCCTCCCCCCACTCCCCCCCTCTCCCCCCCCCCCCCCGCGCCTCTGTTACTCAGAAGATTAGTAACTCTTGTTATGGTCGATCCCGCAGCATAAGCTACAATGTACTAGTGTATTACAAGACTCAGCATGCCATCACAAGAGTGCTTTATGCCACAATCTGAACGGCCGCGATGCCAGTCACAAAAGTGCTCAAGATGACCTTCCTGAGGAAGATGTTTATCCGATAACTTTTACGCTCGCCGCCGCGGGCACTATCGTTTTCATACAAGAAGCGCTTCAAATAAGTCAAAGTGGCAACTCATAAAATGATTTTATGTGATTGGTCACACTGAACGTGTTCGTAAAGCCATTAATAGATATTTTGTGGGAAATTAAAAAAAGATAAGCAAGAATTTTGGCCAATGGCAGGTAACTACAGTTTTCAAATGACCGACCCCGACCGGATCAAATAAAAAAAAATTATATAAAAAAATGGATGAGGAAACCTCGTCTTATGCCTGGGCAGAAAGTTGTAACACTATACATCGGGAAATTAAAGAACGATCTGATTAGATAGGTGTGATGTCACCGACCATCGTCACAGGTACGGGTCACACTTCCGTGTCACAGATACGCGTAACACATGCGTCACAGACACGCGTCACAGATGTACGTCACAGACACGCGTCACAGACAGATATACGCGTTACAGACAAGCGTCACAGACACGCGTCACAGACAGATATACGCGCCACAGACACGCGTCACAGACAGATATACGCGCCACAGACACGCGTCACAGACAGATATACGCGTCACAGACAAGCGTTACGGACACGCGTCACAGACAGATATACGCGCCACAGACACGCGTCACAGACAGATATACGCGCCACAGACACGCGTCACAGACAGATATACGCGTCACAGACAAGCGTCACAGACAGATATACGCGTCACAGACAGATATACGCGTCGCAGACAAGCGTCACAGACAGATATACGCGTCACAGACACGCGTCACAGACAGATATACGCGTCACAGACAGATATACGCGTCGCAGACAAGCGTCACAGACACGCGTCACAGACAGATATACGCGTCACAGACAAGCGTCACAGACACGCGTCACAGACAGATATACGCGTCACAGACAAGCGTCACAGACACGCGTCACAGACAAGCGTCACAGACAGATATACGCGTCGCAGACACGCGTCACAGACAGATATACGCGTCACAGACAGATATACGCGTCGCAGACATGCGTCACAGTGCAAATCATTCTCACGAAAAAAAGTTTAAAAATCTTGTGGCGTAGCTGCGTCAAAGTACAAAGCCTTAAGACTTCTTAGCGACATTATATGCGCATGGGAAACCATGACTACAGGATGCTTACAAAATAAAGCAATTTTATTTACACCATGTTCTGGCAGTATAGTACAGCACACCGTCTTTTTGCGAAGGAGTAGTAGGAAAACGGGGCTTCTGGGTCACTTTGTGACGTCATACTGTCTGGAAATGACGTCATCATGTCTGGAGCGGATTTCTGGGTCACTTTGTGACGTCATACTGTCTGGAAATGATGTCATAGCGTCTGGACCGGAAGTGTTGTCTGGAGCGGAAGTGTTGTCTGGAGCGGAAGTGTTGTCTGGACCGGAAGTGTTGTCTAGACCGGAAGTGCTGTCTGGACCGGAAGTGACGTCATGTCTGGAAGTGACGTCATCATGTCTGGACCGGAAGTGACGTCATAGTGTCTGTTTGTTTCTATCTGCTTCAGTTTTTTGGATGGAGCGCGTGTTGGGATGACGTCATGATGAAGGGTAAACGTCACAGCAGAGTGTGCGTAAACGAAACGTCATTTTGTTTTCGTAATTTGAAATAACGGACTTCCGTTGAAGTGTGGAACTTATATTTGTAACATGCCGCCATTTTAACTGTGTAAAAAGTGAAAAAGTGGGATAACTTTCGTTATAGTTGACCGATTTGAATGAAAATTTCACTGTTTGATTCAGTTTTATATCTAGTTTTGTTATAAAGTGGTCACAGGCTATTTACACCGGTGGCTGTATGCATTTTTGTAACATGCCGCCATTTTAACCTTGTAAAAAGTGGAAAATTGGCATAACTTCCGTTATACTTGGTTGATCTACATGAAAATTTCACTATTTGATTCAGTTTTATATCTAGTTTTGTTATAAAGTGGTTATAGGCTATTTGCGCAGCTGGCTGTATCATTTTTGTAACATGCCGCCATTTTAACTGTGTAAAAAGTGAAAAAGTGGGATAACTTTCGTTATAGTTGACCGATTTGAATGAAAATTTCACTGTTTGATTCAGTTTTATATCTAGTTTTGTTATAAAGTGGTCACAGGCTATTTACACCGGTGGCTGTATGCATTTTTGTAACATGCCGCCATTTTAACCTTGTAAAAAGTGGAAAATTGGCATAACTTCCGTTATACTTGGTTGATCTACATGAAAATTTCACTATTTGATTCAGTTTTATATCTAGTTTTGTTATAAAGTGGTTATAGGCTATTTGCGCAGCTGGCTGTAGGCATAATTTGACATTCGCCATTTTAACTTTTTAAAAAGTGGAAAAGTGTAATAACTTTCGTTATGGTTAACCGATTTGAATGAAAATTTCACCATTGAATTCAGTTTGATGTCTTAGTTTCACAGTAGTTTGTGCATAGGTGGGTTATTGGAATGGCGCGCGCCCACCATTCAAACATGTGTTTGAATTATTTTTTTTACGTCAAACTATTGTTCAACAAGTTGTTTAGCAATTGTACAACAATTGTTTAACAAGCTGTTGTTCAACATGTTCAACATGTTGTTGCACAAGTTGAACATGTTCAACATGTTCAACATGTTGAATATGTTCAACTTTTTCAACAACATGCTGTTTAACAAACTGTTCAACAAGTTGTAGTTCAAGCAAAGAAAAAACAAGACATATGTTGAATAGGTTTATTAATACATTTAAATACACTTAAATACACTTAAATACACTTAAATATATACAGCTTAAATCTATAACAATATTATAACATTTATAGATTTACAAAGTCTTTATTACAATGTTTAGTCAAATAAGTCTATTTTTCTTCATCTGCTTCACTCTGTTAACTGGCATCCATATCACTTTCTTCGTCGCTGCTTTCATCTTCTTGCTCCTCCTCATCTAGAAGCTCTTCAAGGAATGCATCGTTTCTTCTTATAGCCGCCTTTAGTGCCTTTGAATACTCGTAATGTTTTTCATCAACAAAGTAATTAAAGTCTTCTAAAATGGTTTCATAATGTTCGTTTTGTTGTAGACGTTGGGTATATTTGAATAGTCTCATAAACAGTTGTTTAAGTCGACGCTTATAAATGGGTCGAAAGTCATCACTTGCTATTTCACGCGCATCTTCAAGCCCTTGTTCTTCATATTCTGAAACCTTTTCTTGAAATTTGGTATCATATTCATCGTAGACTTCTTGAACCATATCATACCAAACAGAGTCTGTTTCTGACTCACTTTCAGAGTCTGTTTCTGACTCACTTTCAGAGCTGCTGTCATCATTACCCTCAACACAATGTTCCATATGTTTGAACAAAGCTTCTTGACTGTTGTATAACGCACCACATTCTGTACAAGCATGTGCATTTTTTTCAGTCATGTTGACGCTTTGACTTTCCATAGAAGACTCATCTAAAGTTTCAGCGATAGGTGGTTTTACAGGGTTTTCCATATCTGTCTCCAATTCTTCTTCTTCTGAAGTGTGAGCATCCCTTAAGTGCCTTTTCAGACTTTGTGACCACTTGTAAGATTTCAAACAAATGTTGCATTTATACATCCTTTCGGTTCAACATACACTTTTCAAATGATGAAAAAGCCTTTAAACATAGCCTTACATACAACTTGTTGAACAACATGTTGAACATGTTCAACTTGTTGAACAACATGTTGAACATGTTGAACATGTTGTTGAACATGTTGTTGAACATGTTGTTGAACATGTCTACGCCTAGGGGAGTTTAACGTTTAACGCTGACTCAGCAATTTTAGCAATTTTAACAAGTTTGGCATTTTTGACGAGTTACACATGTTGAACAACATGTTAAACAACATGTTAAACATGTTCAACAACATGTTGAACATGTTCAACATGTTCAACAACATGTTGAACATGTTCAACTTGTTGAACATGTTGAACATGTTGAACATGTTGAACATGTTGAACATGTTGCTGAACATGTTTAACATGTTGTTTAACATGTTGTTCAACATGCTGTTTAACAAGTTGTTGTTCATAATGACGTCATTGGAACAGGCGCATGCTTTATCAAAAACTGACTCAGCAGAATTTATTGCTGTTTGATATGGATGAAATGCATGTCTCACTCTTCCTTTTATGCTACTTAGATGTAATCAAAATATGGTGTGTAACTCGTCAAAAATGCCAAACTTGTTAAAATTGCTAAAATTGCTGAGTCAGCGTTAAACGTTAAACTCCCCTAGGCGTAGACATGTTCAACAACATGTTCAACAACATGTTCAACATGTTCAACATGTTGTTCAACAAGTTGTATGTAAGGCTATGTTTAAAGGCTTTTTCATCATTTGAAAAGTGTATGTTGAACCGAAAGGATGTATAAATGCAACATTTGTTTGAAATCTTACAAGTGGTCACAAAGTCTGAAAAGGCACTTAAGGGATGCTCACACTTCAGAAGAAGAAGAATTGGAGATAGATATGGAAAACCCTGTAAAACCACCTATCGCTGAAACTTTAGATGAGTCTTCTATGGAAAGTCAAAGCGTCAACATGACTGAAAAGAATGCACATGCTTGTACAGAATGTGGTGCGTTATACAACAGTCAAGAAGCTTTGTTCAAACATATGGAACATTGTGTTGAGGGTAATGATGACAGCAGCTCTGAAAGTGAGTCAGAAACAGACTCTGAAAGTGAGTCAGAAACAGACTCTGTTTGGTATGATATGGTTCAAGAAGTCTACGATGAATATGATACCAAATTTCAAGAAAAGGTTTCAGAATATGAAGAACAAGGGCTTGAAGATGCGCGTGAAATAGCAAGTGATGACTTTCGACCCATTTATAAGCGTCGACTTAAACAACTGTTTATGAGACTATTCAAATATACCCAACGTCTACAACAAAACGAACATTATGAAACCATTTTAGAAGACTTTAATTACTTTGTTGATGAAAAACATTACGAGTATTCAAAGGCACTAAAGGCGGCTATAAGAAGAAACGATGCATTCTTTGAAGAGCTTCTAGATGAGGAGGAGGAGGAAGATGAAAGCAGCGACGAAGAAAGTGATATGGATGCCAGTTAACAGAGTGAAGCAGATGAAGAAAAATAGACTTATTTGACTAAACATTGTAATAAAGACTTTGTAAATCTATAAATGTTATAATATTGTTATAGATTTAAGCTGTATATATTTAAGTGTATTTAAGTGTATTTAAGTGTATTTAAATGTATTAATAAACCTATTCAACATATGTCTTGTTTTTTCTTTGCTTGAACTACAACTTGTTGAACAGTTTGTTAAACAGCATGTTGTTGAAAAAGTTGAACATATTCAACATGTTGAACATGTTGAACATGTTCAACTTGTGCAACAACATGTTGAACATGTTGAACATGTTGCTGAACATGTTGAACATGTTGAACATGTTGAACATGTTGTTGAACATGTTGAACATGTTCAACTTGTTAAACATGTTGTTGAACATGTTGAACATGTTGTTGAACATGTTCAACAACATGTTGAACATGTTGAACAACAGCTTGTTAAACAATTGTTGTACAATTGCTAAACAACTTGTTGAACAATAGTTTGACGTAAAAAAAATAATTCAAACACATGTTTGAATGGTGGGCGCGCGCCATTCCAATAACCCACCTATGCACAAACTACTGTGAAACTAAGACATCAAACTGAATTCAATGGTGAAATTTTCATTCAAATCGGTTAACCATAACGAAAGTTATTACACTTTTCCACTTTTTAAAAAGTTAAAATGGCGAATGTCAAATTATGCCTACAGCCAGCTGCGCAAATAGCCTATAACCACTTTATAACAAAACTAGATATAAAACTGAATCAAATAGTGAAATTTTCATGTAGATCAACCAAGTATAACGGAAGTTATGCCAATTTTCCACTTTTTACAAGGTTAAAATGGCGGCATGTTACAAAAATGCATACAGCCACCGGTGTAAATAGCCTGTGACCACTTTATAACAAAACTAGATATAAAACTGAATCAAACAGTGAAATTTTCATTCAAATCGGTCAACTATAACGAAAGTTATCCCACTTTTTCACTTTTTACACAGTTAAAATGGCGGCATGTTACAAAAATGATACAGCCAGCTGCGCAAATAGCCTATAACCACTTTATAACAAAACTAGATATAAAACTGAATCAAATAGTGAAATTTTCATGTAGATCAACCAAGTATAACGGAAGTTATGCCAATTTTCCACTTTTTACAAGGTTAAAATGGCGGCATGTTACAAAAATGCATACAGCCACCGGTGTAAATAGCCTGTGACCACTTTATAACAAAACTAGATATAAAACTGAATCAAACAGTGAAATTTTCATTCAAATCGGTCAACTATAACGAAAGTTATCCCACTTTTTCACTTTTTACACAGTTAAAATGGCGGCATGTTACAAAAATGATACAGCCAGCTGCGCAAATAGCCTATAACCACTTTATAACAAAACTAGATATAAAACTGAATCAAATAGTGAAATTTTCATGTAGATCAACCAAGTATAACGGAAGTTATGCCAATTTTCCACTTTTTACAAGGTTAAAATGGCGGCATGTTACAAAAATGCATACAGCCACCGGTGTAAATAGCCTGTGACCACTATATAACAAAACTAGATATAAAACTGAATCAAACAGTGAAATTTTCATTCAAATCGGTCAACTATAACGAAAGTTATCCCACTTTTTCACTTTCTACACAGTTAAAATGGCGGCATGTTACAAATATAAGTTCCACACTTCAACGGAAGTCCGTTATTTCAAATTACGAAAACAAAATGACGTTTCGTTTACGCACACTCTGCTGTGACGTTTACCCTTCATCATGACGTCATCCCAACACATGCGCGCGCTCCATCCAAAAAACTGAAGCAGATAGAAACAAACAGACACTATGACGTCACTTCCGGTCCAGACATGATGACGTCACTTCCAGACATGACGTCACTTCCGGTCCAGACAGCACTTCCGGTCTAGACAACACTTCCGGTCCAGACAACACTTCCGCTCCAGACAACACTTCCGCTCCAGACAACACTTCCGGTCCAGACGCTATGACGTCATTTCCAGACAGTATGACGTCACAAAGTGACCCAGAAATCCGCTCCAGACATGATGACGTCATTTCCAGACAGTATGACGTCACAAAGTGACCCAGAAGCCCCGTTTTCCTACTACTCGAAGGATAGAAATGATATATGTCACTTCGACGCCTTAAAAATAAATTGAAATTATTTAATAAGACTTTTATTTCAAATTATTCAGAACTCCAGTTGATGATCGGTCCCCATAGTTCACAATCAGCACGTGGTTCTAACAAGTGAGCACTTCACAATCAGCACGTGGTTCTTACAAGTGAGCACTTCACAATCAGCACGTGGTTCTTATAAGTGAGCACTTCACAATCAGCACGTGGTTCTTACAAGTGAGCACTTCACAATCAGCACGTGGTTCTTACAAGTGAGCACTTCACAATCAGCACGTGGTTCTTACAAGTGAGCACTTCACAATCAGCACGTGGTTCTTACAAGTGATAACTTCACAATCAACACGTGTTAAGTGAGCACTTCACAATCAGCACGTGGTTCTTACAAGTGATCACTTCACAATCAGCACGTGGTTCTTACAAATGATCACTTCACAATCAGCGAGTGGTTCTTACGAGTGATCACTTCACAATCAGCACCTGGTTCTTACAAGTGACCACTTCACAATCAGCACGTAGATTTGACAAGTGATCACGTCACAATTAGCGCGTGTTTCTTACGATCGCTACACACTCAACACGTGATGATCACGATCCCCAAAGACTCAACACGTGTAGATCTCGATCGTCACACACTCACCACGTGTTTATTACGATCGTTACACATTCAGCAAGTTTAGAGCATGATCCCCACAAACTTAACACGTGTGGATTGCGATCGTCGCATATTCACTGCGCGGAGGCGAGTGATAATCCCCGCACTTAGTGCGTTTCAGGAATGCTCATACCATCACTGGATTGTCCAGCATTTCTTGTTGTCGCATTCATGATATGGTGAATCAGAACCCCATTAAAAAAATAATAAAAATAAATTAAAAAAAAAAACAGAACAAAAAAAAAAAAAAGAAAAAAAGCTGGATCTGTATTTCTACGCTAATGATCCATGGATTTAAAGAGAGGATAAAACAGCAACAGAACAGACGAGGAAATAATGACCAGAATAATAAAAACAAGTAGAAAGAATCTGTCCAGTATTTTGGCCACAATTTTCCAGTCGCCCTTGAGTAGACTTTCCTCCTCGCTTTCCTTTATTTTACCCGTGATGTGTTTGATATGCTCCAGAATTTCTTCCACAATTTCCTTCTTCCTTGAAGTATTGTAGATTTTACCGGCAAATTCGATATTATTGTACAGTCCATGGTCGTGTAAAGCACTTTCGTGGTATATGTTTGAATATCTTAGATCGCTCTCGGCGATAGCACCCTTTCGGCTTTGTTTGAAGCTGTTATGACGTTCGTTATTACGCACCGATTTCGTCGCATTGAATTTCGTGTCACAATGCGCTGATTCAGGCTGGCTAGAAGAGTGCAGGTGTACTTGTGCGTTCATGCACACCACGGGAGCCATCAGCTTGAAAGTAAGGTGTTTGAGCCAGCCCGGGACGGGGGCATTTGTGTCGCGGTGGTGTAGATTGAGGACGATGACACAGATGAGAATGGACGTAGCTGTCATGGCCATTATCAGGGTTAAGTAGATACCTGCGAAACAAAAGAATTCCACGTGATGTCGATGCGCAATGCCGAAAATTAAAGCCCCATTCGCATTGTCTGGATCAAAAGTCGAAAGGTAGAAGCCAATGTGATTTTTGGTCTTGGAAATAAGACTTGTTTTCCTTATGACTTTTGTCTTGTGACCTGTGACCTGTGACTTTTGCCTTAAGGCCTTGTGTCATAAAGAAAACGCCTTAATGCCCGGAGGAAAAGACCTGCGAATGTCAATCACTATTTCAATAACTGAGTAAAACAAAAAAAGACACTAATGTTTTGTACTCTATTAAAATGCCATTGATGCGTTTGCAAAATAAGGATCAGAATAAAATATATATGCTCGTTTGCGTAGCTTCGAACGTAATAACGCAAGATATGCATATGTTGAAGATTGTGTTCGTCGTACGGCATTTGAACGATGTTCGTAATTAGCAATTTGTTTAGACTTTAATACTGACGGGTAATGCGGATACGTAATGCTAATCCTGATAAGTAATGCCGACAAGCGATGTTAAAGAGTCACTCTGAATCATAATTACTCCAATTTCTAGTCCCGTGTTATTAAAATGGTTTGAATATTAATCATTTTATTGTCTTAAAACACGTTGACTTTAAAGCATAGGTAGATTTTCAAAAACAAATAGGCATTTTGCGCTTTGTGACATTGACTGGATGTCGACATGGCAACAACGCATTTCACTTACAGTTAAGCCTGTTTAAACCGGACACAGTTGGGACAAAGCCATTTTGTCCGATTTAGGGAGGTGTCCGGTATATCGAGGGGTCAAGATGAGGTGTCTTAAATTGCATAAAAATAGTTTTTTATATCTACGCTCGCCCTTTTTATTGCCATAATCGCAGGCATTCCAGCCAACAATACATATTTATTCCAGGATTTTCACAGTCCTCAGTTTCTTTCAAATAACAATCCATCTTCTTTAAAATATCCGCCACCGTGTTTCTTGTCTAAGACAAATTCTTCTACTTGCCTGATGACTGACTTTTCATTACTCATTTTTATCAATTTGATTTTATCCGTTAAATTAAGCCAAATTCGTTGTTTCTATTTCGACAGATGAAAATTATTCTGAACACTTGAATGATGTGTAAAAAGATATAAAACGCCCTATCTGAAAAGGGGGTGTCCAGACACCGAATTCCACTATTGTTTATTTAAAACAAAAGTGATATCAGGGTTCTTTATACAGTAAAACATGCATTTGGGACCAGGATTGGTGCCCGGTGTCCGGAATAAGGAGTTGTCCAATTTACAGGGGTTTTGTGATAATGGAAGTCTATGGGAGAAAACCGGGACCGGGACAATCTGTCCGGTTTGAGGAGTTGTCCGGTATATCAAGGCTGTCCGATCCTCAGGGTTTACTGTATTGACATAAATAAGCTTCGAACTCCCGCTTTACAAAAAGGGTTAAAGTTATTTACAAGTTAAAAAAAAAGAAAAAACAAGATCCTGTAATTCGAGATCAGTGACATGCAATGGTCATTAGAGAGATAGTAAGAAGAGAGAGAGAGAGAGAGAGAGAGAGAGAGAGAGAGAGAGAGAGAGAGAGAGAGAGAGAGAGAGGGAGGGAGGGAGCGCGAAAGAGAGAGAGCGAGAAGGAGAGAGAGCGAGAAGGAGAGAGAGAGAAGAAGAGAGAAAAGCAGAGAGGGAGAGTGCAAGAGTGAGAGAGTGAGAGAGAGAGAGAGAGAGAGAGAGAGAGAGAGAGAGAGAGAGAGAGAGAGAGAGAGAGAGAGAGAGAGAGAGGGCGGGGCGGCTTGCTTCCCTCTTACCTATGAGCGGCACAAACTCTGACGTCTTCGGCACATTCTCGGCGACCAGGAGCAGGAAGACACTGAAGGAGAGCAGGACGGTGATGCCGAGAGAGACCTTCTCTCCGGAGTCCGGCGGCAGGTAAAAGACGAGAACAGCCAGGAGCGACATGGTGATGCAAGGCGTGATGATATTAATGGTATAAAACATGGGTTTACGCTTCAAATACATACTAAAACGAACCCGCGGGAAGGGCACCCCGGGGTCCGATTCGTAGAAGTTGTTATTCCTCACCACCGCGGTTTTGGTGACTTCCCATTCGCCGCTTTTAGAGTAGGCATCCAGACCAATGATATGGGAGCCGTTTCGGAGATCTACTTGTAATCCAGTGTAAGCCCAGTCGACGAAATCGATGTTACATTGCTGGTCGTCGAAGGGATAGTAAGTGATGTCGAGTTGACAGGAAGTGACGAATTTGCCGCCGGGCACCCACGTGACCAACCCTGTGTTTGTGACGCTGACGCGGAATCGCTTGAAGAAGATTTCTTCGTAAATTGTCTGTGCACTGAAAATTAGAAAAAAAAAACATACAGAATGAGGCTTTTATTGTTATAACTTAAGATGAGGTGGTTTGACCGTGTACAGTTTGGAGCTTCGGTTGTGGGGGAGGGGGGGGGGGGTTAGATGGGAGTGATGGAGGGGTGAGGGAGGTGAGATTTTGAAAAAGGGGTCGCAGGATAAAAGGGGAGATTTGGATAAAGGGGCCAAGGGTGAGAGGGGAGATTTAGATAACGGATCGCTTTTGAGACATGACGTCACAAAACTTCTAGCCGATCAGACATTGCGGGTTACCACATTGAATTCTGAAATGAACATCAGACATTTGAACGGAAAATGCTTTGCATGTAGTGTTTGAACCAGGGTTGAATGAAAAAGGGTTTTTAATACCGTCTACGCCCAGCCAATCCAGCTATGAGAGTGCGACCCCGTGCATCCCGTTTTCCTACCGGATGTGATACCGGTGACAGCGGGTGAAAAAGGGGAGTCTTTATCCCTGCCCATACCACACTAAACCAACTGTGGGGGTGTTACCATCCCGCCCTCCACCAAACGTCTCAGTCACCATGGTTACTGACAGTCCAGGAAACGGTAACTTGTTTTATTAGCGAAAGCAATGCTTGTTGTTTTGCTAATGGTGTATTTTATTGTGCATGAACAGACCTGTTTTCCACGCCGAAGTCTGGCAGCCAGACGAGTTCCGGGGAGAGTACGAGGCGCTGCAGACCGCTGTACCGGCGTGGATTCCACACGAGGAAGTCATCCATCCACGACTGAAACGTCAACCAAAAAACCACACATAGAATCGAATCTCACACAGCAGCACATAGAATCCCACACATAAGCACATTACTCCCACACAGAAGCACATAGAATACCACACAGAAGCACACAGAATGCCATACAGAAGCACATAGAATCCCGCACAGAAGCACATAGAATCCTACACAGAAGCACATAGAATCCCACACAGAAGCACACAGAATGCCATATATAGAAGCACATAGAACCCCATACAGAAGCATATAGAATCCCACACAGAAGCACATAAAATCCCATACAGAATCACACAGAATCCCGCACAGAAGCACATAGAATTCACAAAGAGCACATAACAGACGTGGTAGTGCTGCACCGTAACTAACAAGACGCAGGGTGACGTCACTGCCCTACAGGCGTGACGTAACGTCATGCGCAGGTGATGCGTTTGACCTATATCTGACCTTCGCCATGACCCGACACCATTCCGGCATTGATCCGCCACATTATACCCTGTCTATCGGTATATCGACAAAACCTAACGCCGTATCTCTCCTGTAATTGACGGATTTCCATTTTAAAGATTGATGTACAAGCATTGCGAGGTGGCAGCGGCAATCAGCGGCGTGATACGGCCTAATCTGGGGCATAACTAATTGATGTACGGCTTCTTTGAGGATATCTAAGGATGATTAAGCAGTCCTCTTTTTGCAGAATTTGATTTCACTCTAATGGCCGTGAGCTGTGTATATTTTCTGATTATTCAGTCAAACAGAGCGTGATGTAAACAAAAGCAGCGCGGGTAAATGTAATCAGAGGAACTACATGGAAAAAGTCACTCAAGTATGGAAATATTTACATATTAACAGTGATGGATCCAAGGGGGTTGTAGCTCAGGGGTTACAACCCCCCCCCTCCCCGCCCTATCAAATTCGAAATAAGAAAGCTGTTGCGTTTCTTGTTTTCACGAAAAGGCTCATCTGATAAACTTCTGCACCAATCAGCTAACAAAGCTATGCGAGTGCCCCCCCACCCTCTCCCCCACCCACCCCCACCCGCCACCGCCACCCCCTCCTTTCGGGGAATCATATAAAGACAAATTGATTCTGAGAAACCAAGTTGCGCTGACATTGAAGACCAGTCTTTCCTCTTTTTTTAGAGGGGGAGGGGGGGGGGGGGGTAAAATTATGAAGTGACATATTTAATCTAATGAAGTAATTAATATACAGTAAAACCTCATTCTGGACAAACTCTGAAATACTGGACAACTGCCAATGCCGGACAAGAATTCTCATTCCCGTTTTCCCCATTGGTTTACATGACCCCTGAAATACCGGACACCTCTATATACCGTACAAAATCCGCCAGTCCCCCGTTGTCCGGTTTAGGCAGGTTTTACTGTAGTTTCAGGAGTTTACCTAGTGTGTACACTCGAACAGGCGTCACTAATGTGTAATACTAAGAGAGATCAGTATTCATAATACCTAGATAGATCAGTATTCGTAATACTAAGAGACTAAAGGCCAACTCGAGTTCGAAAATGAACCACAGCAAACAGAATTCATTAATAAAATAAGAATAAGTAGGTAATGTATGTAATAAAAGACATATAAGTCTGTGCTATCGTAAAGTATCCCGTACTCTCGTAAAGTATCCTGTACTCTCGTAAAGTATCCTGTACTCTCGTAAAGTATCAACTCCTTGGATCAAGTAAAAAACATTCAAAAATACAGCGCAAAGCTCAAGAAGTACCAAAAGGCTCGTGATACTGCTATGGCGGTATATTTGCATAAAAATCTAAAGGTGCATGTTGTATATTTTTTTCTCGCGTCCATTTGAATGGCCTCGTGGCAATTTCCTTAGCCGCGCAAAATTTACATTTCATGTATTATTTGACTATTTATTTCGCGCTCTTTAATTTCGCTATAATTTTTTTTCGGGCACCATAATTAATCGTCTTGTGTTTTAAAGAACGTTTGTCTGAACCTGCGTTTTATCACGAGTATATAAAACCTTCTCTGATTGGTTCCTTTATTCAAATGCGTTCAAATATAATTTCTTAATTTTGGAAAGCGAAAAATTAATTTTGGGGCGCGATAATTTAATTCGTTCTATAATTTATTTTTTAATAATTAAAACTACGTGCAGAAATTAAGTGGCTTGGATAACACAAAAAGTGGTTCGCGAAAGAATTAAATATTTTCTGCTCTATTAATTGTACATAAATATACAACAGCGATCAAAAATAAAAATGTTGGAGTGCGAACGCCGTGAAATGTTTTGTACACATATACCGTCATATACTTCCACCATGGCTTCTACTACAAGTGTGTGACGACACACAGACCGTCACTTCCGCTATCGTCACTTTGACGTCACGTAGACATGTGAAGTGTCACACTCACCGTTTCCAACCAACCAAATGTTGTCAGCACTTGGTATTTTTCTTCCTGCAAAACAAAGTAAAACTTGAATTCTGGCTTTTTTTTTTTTTTTTTTTTTTGCAGTTTAAAAATAAATTCACGTTAACATTCTCTCACAGGTCTTGTCTTATCAAAGCTACATATACTTTTGTCAACACAGCACATTGATACCGGTAAAAAGGTGATATTTTGGGTCGGTGGGGTCAGATACATGAATTGTGTTGTAGGCGAAATGAATGATGAAATTGATTCTCAGATGTGTTTCGGTGCATATGTTTATGTCGTGGGCCTCACTACACCCCTTCTTCTTCCACCCCTCCCCTCCACCCCCATCTGGTTCCCACTCCACCCCATTCGGTTCCCACTCCCTCCTCACTACACCTCACTACACCCCTTCCTCTTCCACCCCTCCCCTCCACCCCACTCGGCTCCCGCCGCCCTCCTCTATTCGACTTTCCCCCTGTCCTTTACACCTCAACTGGGCACCAGTGATCTGATCCCACCTGTACAAGATGGCGAATTTTGCTCGTTATCAATGTGAAATCGCGGAATTTTTTGTTTGGAATAAGAAAGTAGAAGAAGAAGAAGCAAAAAAAAAAAAGTTGTTTGTCAGATATGAAGATCTTGGTGGTTTCAGATGAACGCATTTAATCGCTCATATATGGGATTTCTACAATGATTAATCAGTAACATAAGAGGCATACAACAACGGTACTGCCGCATTTACACACCAGCGTCGTGATCTGTGTACTGCGGTACTCTAATTTGCTTTCAGTACCATATGAGATAGTACACTGATGCCGCATTTACGAATCAGCGGGATATTATACGTACAATGCGTGATAATGCAATCTTACAGCAGTAACGAGGAACACTTCAAAAAATATATTAACCAAGTAACAGAACAAGGGTGGGGCTGGGGGGGGGGGGGGGGATCCGCACCAGTGATGACGTCAGAGAGACAAGCAGTGACTCACCAGCGACATGAGCTGCGTCAGATAGAAGGAGAGAGTGACGGTGATGGGATTGGAGATGTTTACGATCGGCCGTCAATGATGACGTCAGAGAGGCCCAGCAGTGACTCATCAGCGACATGAGCTGCGTCAGATAGAAGGAGAGAGTGACGGTGATGGGACTGGAGATGTTCGCGATAGGCCGTCAGTGATGACGTCAGAGAGGGCAGCATTGACTCACCAGTGACATGAGCTGCGTCAGATAGAAGGAGAGAGTGACGGTGATAGGGTTGGAGATGTTCGCGATCGGCCGTCAATGATGACGTCAGAGAGGCCAGCAGTGACTCACCAGTGACATGAGCTGCGTCAGATAGAAGGAGAGAGTGACGGTGATGGGACTGGAGATGTTCGCGAACGGCCGTCAATAATGACGTCAGAGAGGCCAGCAGTGACTCACCAGTGACATGAGCTGCGTCAGATACAAGGAGAGAGTGACGGTGATTGGGTTGGAGATGTTCGCGATCGGTCGTCAATGATGACGTCAGAGAGGGCCAGCAGTGACTCACCAGTGACATGAGCTGCGTCAGATAGAAGGAGAGAGTGACGGTGATGGGGTTGGAGATGTTCGCGAACGGCCGTCAATGATGACGTCAGAGAGGCCAGCAGTGACTCACCAGTGACATGAGCTGCCTCAGATAGAAGGAGAGAGTGACGGTGATGGGGCTGGAGATGTTTACGATCGGCCGTCAATGATGACGTCAGAGAGACAAGCAGTGACTCACCAGCGACATGAGCTGCGTCAGATAGAAGGAGAGAGTGACGGTGATGGGACTGGAGATGTTCGTGATCGGCCGTCGTTGATGACGTCTAAGAGGCTAGCTGTGACTCACCAGCGACATGAGCTGCGTCAGATAGAAGGAGAGAGTGACGGTGATGGGGTTGGAGATGTTCACGATCGGCCGTCAATGATGACGTCAGAGAGGCCAGCAGTGACTCACCAGTGACATGAGCTGCGTCAGATAGAAGGAGAGAGTGACGGTGATGGGATTGGAGATGTTTACGATCGGCCGTCAATGATGACGTCAGAGAGGCCCAGCAGTGACTCACCAGTGACATGAGCTGCGTCAGATAGAAGGAGAGAGTGACAGTGATGGGGTTGGAGATGTTTACGATCGGCCGTCCGTTCTTGTTGTAGTTCGCCAACAGGTCGTGAATGAGTTTGTTCTCAGCACCTTGCGGGTGACGCTTTCCTCCTGAAACACAACAAATAATACTTTTTTAATAACATCTGAATTATCAAATGAACTTCCGTATCATGAATTGCTGTGTAAAATCGTAGTTCTCAAAAAAAAAAAAAAAAAAAAAAAAAAAAAAAAAGAAAGAAAGAAAAAAAAAAGATGAGGTATTTTCATGAGGCTCACATGAACGAATGACTAACCAGGGCGGCAGCGACACCTGTTGATTACGAACCATATGTCGCTGGTGTAACGTGATCAAATTGTCCACACTGCGTATTGTTCGATAAGTACTGGGTTTATTTTTTTCCACCATAAACTCAGATTTTTTTGAACAATCAGAAAAAAGGGTGTCTCATTGAGAGTTTGTTTGTAAAGTAAGGAACTGAGAGTGTTGGCCTACTTGAAGCGGGCAGTTTTGTGAACACGACTGTGAACAGATTTGGGTGCACCCGCGACACAATATACTTTTACTACGGCGACACCAAGAAGCCAGAAGCCCGACATATGGGCCGCGAAGCAAGCATCAATTTCGGTTCAGTTTATACCGACATGGCGTCAGGCAGCGCTTATATCGGAAAAGTGGACAGCGATTTGTTGCACAGTGCGTTTCCCAAGTCGACAGATTTGGCAGGTGCTCAGTCATGGATTGGGATGCATTAAAGTTCGCCCGGAAGTCGCAGTCATTGATCGCAGTCCGATCATAAATCGGTGTATGGACACCGTACTTATTGGGGAAGTGGTTCCCGGTATCCAAAATAAATCAATAAAACTAAAAAAGTAACACATTTGTTGTAAGATTACCATCTCTGGTACTTGTTGCTAGAGACAGTATACAGTATCTGGCAGCACATAACGTCAGCCTGTTGCAATGGCAACCACATTCTCCGAACAAGAATCGAGTGGAATACCTCTTTAAATCAGCCTTATCCACAGTGAAGGATCCAATCGGCTCATCTGCTCAATGCGACGTCGAGTTCAAGCCCTTCGTTACTCACGGAGAGCTCACACGCGATGTCAACACATTGCTCAGGTGGCTGAACTTGATAAACGGTTAAACTCTCAGCCGTGTTGTTTATATGCAACATTACCGGTATCTCGAAGATGAAAGACAGTGCGGTTTTCAGTTTTTCAAGTTCGTGAGAACTTGATACAAGTAAATTTCGTTGCAAATTTCAATGAAATACAGGTCATAGTAGAGATACAAAAATTAAATATGTTGCATGTCTTCTTTTGTTCGTCAGTTTATTTCCAGATACTCAGATACTCTTCTCAGTATATCGAAGGAATCAGAAATTACTTGGTGGTCCAAAAGTGACTTCAAATTGTGTTTTTTTTTTAACAGTAGAATGCTGCCAAGTCACAAAACAACAGAAGTAGGAACTGTCGCATCATGTCAAAACAGAAATAGGAACTCCCGCATCATGCCAAAACAGAAATAGGAACTCCCGCATCATGCCAAAACAGAATTAGGAACTGTCGCACCATGTCAAAACACAAATTGGAACTCCCGCATCATGCCAAAACAGAAATAGGAACTGTCGCACCATGTCAAAACACAAATAGGAACTGTCGCATCATGTCAAAACAGAAATAGGAACTCCCGCATCATGCCAAAACAGAATTAGGAACTGTCGCACCATGTCAAAACACAAATTGGAACTCCCGCATCATGCCAAAACAGAAATAGGAACTGTCGCACCATGTCAAAACACAAATAGGAACTGTCGCATCATGTCAAAACAGAAATTGGAACTGTCGCACCATGTCAAAACAGAAATAGGAACTCCCGCATCATGTCAGAACAGAAATAGGAACTGTCGCACCATGTCAAAACACAAATAGGAACTGTCGCATCATGTCAAAACAGAAATTGGAACTGTCGCACCATGTCAAAACACAAATTGGAACTCCCGCATCATGCCAAAACAGAAATAGGAACTGTCGCACCATGTCAAAACACAAAATGGAACTGTCGCATTATGTCAAAACAGAAATAAGAACTGTCGCACCATGTCAAAGCACAAAATGGAACTGTCGCACTATCTCAAAACACAAAATGGAACTGCATCATGTCAAAACAGAAATAGGAACTCACGCATCATGCCAAAACAGAAATAGGAACTGTCGCACCATGTCAAAACACAAATAGGAACTGTCGCACCATGTCAAAACACAAAATGGAACTGTCGCATCATGCCAAAACAGAAATAGGAACTGTCGCACCATGTCAAAACACAAATAGGAACTGTCGCATCATGTCAAAACAGAAATTGGAACTGTCGCACCATGTCAAAACACAAATTGGAACTCCCGCATCATATCAAAACAGAAATAGGAACTGTCGCACCATGTCAAAACACAAAATGGAACTGTCGCATCATGCCAAAACAGAAATAGGAACTGTCGCACCATGTCAAAACACAAATAGGAACTGTCGCATCATGTCAAAACAGAAATTGGAACTGTCGCACCATGTCAAAACAGAAATAGGAACTCCCGCATCATGTCAAAACAGAAACAGGAACTGTCGCATCCTGTCAAAGCAGCGTTTCATCCCTAACTATAGACTCGCCATTGATGGAGAATACAAACAACAATACAAAATGTCAGAATATGCAACATTGGTTTGAAATCAACTGATTTAGTAGCAACAACCATTGAATTATTTTGACAGATTTCCGCCATTGACGGTATAGATACGCAAAAGACACTGTCGTGATAACAACTGGCGACTGGGGACACGAAGACGTAGCTTATGAACATGGGCACAAAGTTACGGAAGCTTTGCCACAGAATCACACAGCTTTGGGTTCGCAAAAAAATATATGAATCGTTGTCAGATGACAAACTGGTATTTGGGCATACAATTTCAACGCATTTTATTAAGAAATTCACAAACAAGAAAGATTTCCCAAACTCCAAATCAAAAGGAAACGTACCATGAAATAAAAAAAATCAAAGGAAAGTATGCAACGGCCCAAAATACCAGCGTGTTAAAACGTGGCACCGGCAGCTAGAAGATAGATCTTGTCGCTACGTACGTTCAGTTCTGAGGGTGATGCATTAAAACTTCGTGGCACACTTGACAGCATACTTCCACACTGCCAGAATAACACACACGATGGATGAAATCAAAGTTCTCGGATCCAAAATCCAACCAAGGAGAGTTTTATTTCTGGCATAAAACATAAAAGCACGTAATTGTTTAGTGAAGCCACAAACAACTGTTCAGTTACAAATTGCTTATTCACTTTTCCTTGCTGTATGTAGAGAGCTTTAATAATTCGCTGCTAATGTTTATAGAAAAACTCATAGCTTTTAGCGACGATGAGTATTCAGCCCATTCACAACTTCCTGTTTTATGCTGGAATAAAAATATAGACGGTCAATTAATTTCCGTGTGTGAATCAAATAGCTGGGTAAAGAATCACAAAGTTTTGAAAGTCGCTTCGTACAATTAAAGAAAAAATCTAGAGTTCATATGTTCGAATATACAATTTGGTCCAGTTTTCCTGTGTTGGGTAGGATAGAAGCTTACTAGCCAGTTTCCTACGTTGTGCATGCTGTAAGTGAAACATATACTGGCAAGGTGAAAAAAAATTATTCATAATTAATTAAAACATTGAAGTTTTTTATGAAGCGCAATTTATCTATCGGGGCAGTTTTTAATCCTCCACCCAGCCGGTCAAACACCAATAAACAGATCTGTCATTTTGCAGTTGTGTCATACATAAATCAAGTCAAAATTAAATTTTCCATAAACACATTTGCAAATAAGTGTCATTTTTAATGTATTGCGATAAAAAAATTGTTTCAAAATGTTCAGAATGATTGTAGTTTTACCATGAGACGACTTGATTTTAAATGTACTGGGGCTAAAAACTTCAACAAAAAAAAATCTCAAGCTATTAAGGTGTAAAGTGGTGTCTTCTATGTTAACTTGCCAGGTGCTCTAACTGAAATAGGGATACAAATAGGGAATATATATATATACAAAAAAAAAAAAAAAGTTCGCTTACAGTTGTGATATATATGCTTATAGAATATTCTAAAATGAAGCGAACACAATAAAAGAGGCAAGGCGAGGAACATCCCATCGGTATACATAATGTTAACGTCATGGGTCAGAAGGTCTTTTGAAAGATGGCCTCTTGATAGAATGCCTCTTGGGAGGAATGGCTCTTGAGCAAGGCCCTTTGACAGAAAGTCTCTTAACAGAAGGCTTCTGACAGACGACCACTTGACAGAAAGCCTCTTGATAGAAAGCCTCTTGATAGAAGGTCTCTTGATAGAAGGTCTCTTGACAGAAGGCCTCTCGACAGAAAACTCCTTGATAGAAAGACTTTTGATAGAAAGCCTCTCGACAGAAGACGCATTGACATGGCAGAACTCCATGTGAAAAAAAAGCCTTGATACAGAAGGCATTCTCGACAGAAGACCTCTTGACCTAAAGTCTCGGGACGGAAAGTGTCACGACAGAAGACCTCTTGAAAAAAGCATCTCGACAGAAACCCTCTTGAGATAGGCGTTGACTTATGAGACCTTAAGTCACGGGCGTCACGCTCCGACATGTTTTGGTGTGAGGTGTTATATCGCGAGGTGTTATGTCATAGGCCGTTATACCACGAGGCGTTTTGTTGTGAGACGTTTTGTCGCGAGGTGCTATGTCATGACGTCTTCTATGAGAGATTCATGCATAAAGATAAAATTAGCCAAACAGCTTTTGTGAATGAATAACATAAACAGAAATTCCGTCATATCGATCCTTATATTTCATGTGTTTAAGGTTATCAAAAGTTTTCATAAAAATGACTTGTCTGCATTGTTACAAGCAAGAAACTGAAAGATCAAATATACAATATAATCAATGTTTGTATACCTCGTATCAAAAGCTATATCAATAGGTCAAAGAAATGCAAGGACACGATAGTCTCTCCAGCCCCAGCAATCACTACAGAACAGTCATGTCTGTGATTACATGCTGAGCTAAGATAATGGAAAAATTCGATTATCAGTTACATTGAAATACTAAACCTTATTTTAGGCCTTCATAGCATTTTGTGGTAAGCCATAAGAAGATTAATGCGCAAGATATTTCCTGTTTACGATCCTCATTATTGACAGTTTACTTAGTTTTTAATCTTGATTATAAAATTAATATAAGAATTCTAAGTTTTTAGTTGAAGCAATGAGCTGTTTTTGTGTGTATACTGTGTGTATGTAGTGCCAAGTACTTTATCAAACTTTATCGAGAGACATTCCGAAAACACCGATACTGTTCTGAGACTTCAGATCGAGATAGTTGAACAGCGGCTCAAATTGCTCTTTTGCATTGGCAACATTTGCTTCTTTATTTTTAAGTGTTAATCTAAAACCTGTAACACAAAAATCTTTTTTAGATAGAAAATTGATTGCATCCAGGTGAGGACTTCGATAAAAACAGACAAGAAACATGTTTATACCATAAAGTTTAAGGTTTTAAACTTGTACTTTTAAAAGACATAAAATAGTTGTGCTCTTTTATAACTACTAAACGTAAAAATTAGTTTAAATATACAGTGTTTCTATTTTAATAGGAAAAAGTAGAAACTCTTAAAATGAGCTTTACTGGCAATTGTACCACAGCAAAATTAATGTTTTGTCGAATAAAATTGTCTGAAAGCCAATTGGTGAACCGTGGCAGCTCGGCTACTCTCATCAGGATACCATTTAGCATGCGAAGAAAACTGGAAGTGGGATTCATTAACACCAGGCGTCTGCTTCTGATATCGCAATCAATGTCAGTAGATATATTTAAAAATGCAAAAAAGAATGTTTTAACTGCTTTTCTTGCAGATAAATTCAATTATTTTGCACAAAAATTACATTGTTTAATTATCTATGCCTATATGTATTTCGGGTATTATTTTAGGTTAATTTAAGTTTGTCATTTTGATTCCATTTATGCATACTGATGCTGTTAGCCTTTCCAAATTTCAACTGAAAGTAAGCACCATTTTATAGTTGCAGCTCGACATTTAAGGACTTTAAAACGCAATAGTCATTTCCCGAAGTTTTTAAAGATTAAGTATATTATTTATGAATTGCATTGTGTGAAATCAATATAGTAAACACAAGCTTCACTTGATAAAAATGTAATAAACATCAAGTTGTTTCTATTCCACGAATGCCACGAAAGCCACATCACCGCTGAAATACCCTCGAACAAGATGAGTTACGGTAGTGTTTAGATAGACAGTGTTTCAATATTCAAAAGAAAAAAGAAAGCCTTTGCAATTGAGAAATGTTGAAAATGTGAAATCGTCGGTGCCACATTAGCGCAAAGAACCGTGCATCAGGCCATCGGCGTTCAGAGTATCTCAGCGTGTGGTTGCTAGGCAGCTTTAAGATTTATAGATTGGGACTGGATCTGCCCGAGATCAGCCGAAGTTCGACCAACCGCTCGCAATCGCCACAATTCAGGATCGCGGAATTACGAAAGCGGTTTCGAACTGCCACTTCAAAAAGGTCTTGAGGCGGCAGTACAATGATTTGAGGAGGAATAAGTTTGGTTGAAAGTCTCACCTGCTCAAGGTAATTTTGCCAGAACACGGTTTTACAACAAGAGATACTCATATTCTTCAATGTTAGCCCACGCGCTCTTAATGCAAAATAATACGAGACCATCTGGTGTGCATTAGTGTCAGAAAATTGCAAAGATTGCAAAGACATCGTGTCAGTGTCCTAGAGTGGTCACCTTACTCCCACGACATGAATCCGACCGACACGTGTGACATAGTCTCCATAGGAGATTTCGAGCACCGTGCATGCACAACTCAGAATGACTCTCATCGAGACCTGAATACGGACCCCTTGGTGGAAAATCAATCGACTTATTCCGTTGATGTAAATACGATTCGAAGCTTCACTCGTACCCGAGACTCTCATACTCGATAGTGACGAAGTGACAGAATTTCTACACTGAAAGTGTGAAGTTGCTGATACCTTTAAAACTAATGAAGCTTTGTATTTTCAAGAAACTTGTTGATTGTGAAAGAACATATCAGAACAAAAGTCTTGTGAAAATATTTAAAAAATCTGCAAACTAATTTTTGAGATGCTACAGTTTTCCTCTGGGGTTGCGTTTACTGTCCTGAAGCATAAAAACGTTTTGCTATAATTGCGATGGTGTCACTTGAGACATCCCTTAAGAGACTTCAAGAGCAACGAAACACCCAGTTATTTGTGAGTTTTTTGGTTCAACATGTCATACTAAAAGAAAACAACAACGACAGTAAAACCTGATTAATACGGACAGAATTAGGTGCGGTTGACCTGACATCAGACACTGTGTAAAAACAAGGAGAAACTTTCCCTATTAGTAAACCTCTTCTCCGAAAATACCAGACCCAAATACCCTAAGCTTAAATGTGAAGGAGTTGAGGAAAAGTAGATAACTAGCATTCAAAGCATAAGGCGGAGGAGCGCTACACAATACGATTTCCAAGCAAGTTCTACAGCAAGATATAAACAATTATATTTCCTTTTTTCTCTATTTCAAATTTAATGATATTGTTCAGGAAATTTTTGACAATTTGCATGAAGAATATCAGACACTTACACATATAGCGCATTGAGACTTGATAAGGATTAAGCAGTTCGCTAACAGGAACAGTCATGCTTTTGCCGATACATTCTTAGTGACATTAGTTGGGAGAAACGCAAACATCACTCAAGGATTGTGCCATTACTTTGCTCAAATTACACGGGTTATTCGTACAGCAAATACAACATTTAGGTCTGAAAATTGTGTCTGGTGTCCGGAATAGAGTCGTATCCAAATTATCAAGGTACTTAATACATTGAAACAATTGGGAACTAAAAGTTATGAACCATTGTGTCCGCATTAGCGAGTTATCCACATTATAAGGTCCGGAGGCAGGTTTTACTGTAGTTCAGTTTCCCGCTGACCTAAAATCTTTGGAGACGAAAAATAATTACTCTTCCACAGAGTTTTGTCTAGGTTTGGAAAAAGCCTATTGATGATAATTTCTTCCACAGGTCGGAAAGCTCCTAGGTCACGCACATGCCATTAATAATAAAGCTCAAAGAATTCATAGAATTTTTTTCTATAAAACAGAAAACTTGTTGAGAAAAGAGGCTGCGTGTATCAGTTCACGGCTGACCCTTTGGCTAATTAATACTGCAGGAGATTAAACCGTGAAAATGAATGAGTGGAAAGTAAACATTGCTATCGCCAGACTAAATAAACAGATCTGCAAAAACTTTACAGTCAATCGCTCGAGAAAATGTATCACTCAGAATCTGACCTCTACTGTTGAGCTTTCAAAGGCTCGTGGAAAAGAAGCCAGAAAACGGAGGTCAAATCGCTCACTGAATGTCAAAAACTAATCAATGTATAGTCAGTAAAGACTCAAATATCAAAAACTGATCAGCGTATAGTCAAGTATGTACTATAATATTAAGTACTAATCACTACATGCTCAAGTATATACTACAATATTAAGTACTAATCAGCGCATAGTCAAGTACATACTACAAAGTACTAATCCGTGCATAGTCAAATATATATTGAAACACCAAGTACTAATCAGTGCATGGTCAAGAACACACTCCACAAATCCGGCAAAGTTTATAAATGAGTATAACGATAGAGTACATGCAACAAGGTATCCCTTGATTAAAAACAAAGTAAAACAAGAGCTGGGTAATTCCTAGCACGGTGTAGTGATCCAATGAATAGCCTATGCCTGGGAAACAGCACGTGCTAATGACTGAGAAACAACGCGTGCTTATGTCTGAGAAACAGCACGTGCTAGTTAGTAGGAAACAGCACGTACTAATGACTGGGAAGCGGCACGCGTTAATTACAGAGTTAACTTTCTCCGCTTGTGTACATACTGGGAGGATTGCGGTCAGTACACCCGACACGCGTAACCTCCGTTTTGGTTTTGTAAGAAGTGTTAATCACACACACACATATATATATGGCGTTCCTTCGTTTCCAGTAATTTTACAGCCACTGAAAGTAAAGCTGTGAAAAAGACTATTAAAACAAATATAGTGTTGAATTTTGAAATGCATACAATAACGTGTGTCATACAATAGAGCAAAATAAGCCCCGCATAACAACAACGTCACAAGGAACGTCACAGAAAGTCACAAGGAACGTCACAAAGAACGTCATAAAGCAGTTATTTTGACATCGAAAATTAATAAAAAATCAGAAGTCATATAATGAGGATTCAACCAGACCCGAAAGAAAACAGATATGCCAGATATATGGATTTTGTTTTGTACTTGTTTCCACACCAATGCACATGGGTGGCTGATAAGGTCACTATGCCCGTGACTGATAAAGTCACTATGGCCGTGACTGATAAGGTCACTATGGCCGTGACTGACAAGGTCACTATGGCCGTGATTGATAAAGTCACTATGGCCGTGATTGATAAAGTAACTATGGCCGTGATTGATAAAGTCACTATGGCCTTTGACCCGGGGTGAAGTATAAGCAATCCTGTCCCATTTCTGTTTCTCATTATGTGTTGACACATACAGATTACTTACAATGGTAAACAACAGGGAATTTCTGCTCGTGAGACATAGTGACGTCACCTTGTGCGGCAGTGTTGTCATCGTGTGCGACAGTGACGTCCCCGCGCGTTAAATAGTGACGTCAGTGAGTGCAACAGTGCTGGCACTGCATGCGACAACCTGACGCCACCGTGTTACCATCGCGTCATCGTGTATGACATAGTGACGTCACTGTGTACGACAGTGGTGTCATCGTGTGTGGCAGCGACGCCACCGCTGGTTCATTTAACTTAAATTTAATCTGAAAATTCGCTGAAATTTCTAGCCGATCTCACAGATCAGTTGTTTTGGGGCCAAGAAATTGTGAGGACATGAACGTTATTAAGTGCGGGACTCGCGTTTTTCATCGCTAATATTGATGTGTTCATTGTCCCGTAACTGATATTATTTGAAATATAAAATCAAAGAAAAGGGTAAATAGTTGTAGTTTTGTTTCTAAGAATGTAGTCATGCCACCAACTCCGCTATTTAAAAAGTGGCGTTCTTAATTTTGTTCAGTATGTACATATATACATAAAGCCCCACTAGCGCTAATTGCACTACTGCTTAATACAATATTAATATCACAAGCAGCAGTACTAACATAGGAGTATTTTATGGGTACTAGCAAAAAGGTACCTGCATTAAGGTACATGAGGAACGATTGGCTCCCCGATGCCTAGGGTAGACTATTAGAAAATCTAATCGTCATTTCAAAAAATGACAAAATGAAAAACTGCTTTTATCACACTTTCAAGGTCGGTTTGACTAAACAAAGAACTTACTGCCCACAGAGCATTCTGAGCACATCATATGAAACATGACAATGACGATCTTAGGCACTGGAGAAAGATATTTTTGAGTGGCACGGACACAGGATCTGTTCTATGGAGACTGAGGTTGTGGGTTTATTGAATTGCATTTCAGCTGTGGGTGATTTCTCATATGCCAAGTGATACCCGCTGTTCCAAACGGATGGCCATGACTTGCATCAAATATTGACTCTAAGACGTCATTGGCTCAGTCGTAGTGACGTCATGTAGGCATGTAGGTGTGTGTTTTAAGACTATTGGAATAGTGTTACTGGGAAAGCAGATATAGAAACGGCATATATTTCATGGGGATGGGGAGTGGTGGGTGAGGGGGGGGGGGAGGTTAGGTATCTGTAGCGAGTTTCACAGATATAGAAACGGCATACATTTCATGGGGGTGGGGGTGGCGGGGGACGGAGGTCAAGTGGTCTGTAGCGAGCTTCAAGGATAAAGAAACGGCATAAATTTCATGGGGGTGGGGGGGGGGGGCGGCGGAGGAAGGGGGTAGCGGGGGGGGGTCAAGTGATCTGTAGCGCGCTTTACATTTATAGAAACGGCATACATTTCATAGGGGTGGGGGGGCGGAGGAAGGGGGTAGCGGGGGTGGTTCAAGTAATCTGTAGCGAGCTTCAAGGATAAAGAAACGGCATACATTTCAGGGGGGTGGGGGCGGCGGAGGAAGGGGGTAGCGGGGGTGGGTCAAGTGATCTGTAGCGAGCTTCACAAAGACGAGCTTGAGACGAATTTATTATTTATATATATATTCCTTTTCCAATTAATGAAATATATCCCTTGTTAAATTAATGACATATATTTGTTATCAAATTAATGACGTTTATTCGTCATGAAATTAATGACGTACATTCGTTATCAAATCAGTGACGTATATGCCTCACTGTGTTAGTGGGATATCCCTTTAACAAGTTGGTAAGATTCATTCCTTATCCATTAAGTGGGACAAAGCACGCTTCTGTTTCTGGGTATAGAAAACACGCTCTCCGACACCAGCAAAATGTGGCGTAGTTACTTTACGTAGTTACATTTGTAATTTATTTGAATGCGCGGCATTGTATCGTCACATACGGATGCGTCACTATATTTAGACAGCGAATCTGTAGATAAGTGAAATGAACCAGCGAATCTGTAGATAAGCGAATTGAATCAGTGAATCTACAGATAAGAGAAATGAACCAACCATTCTGCAGATAAGCAAAATGAACCAGCGAATCTATAGATAAGTGAAACGTATCAGCGAATCTGTTGATAAGCGAAATGAACCAGCGAATCCTTAGATTAGGGAAATGAACCAACCATTCTGTAGATAAACGAAATGAATCAATGAATCTATAGATAAGAGAAATGAACCAGCGAATCTGTAGATAAGCGAAATGAACCAGCGAATCCTTAGATTAGGAAAATGAACCAACCATTCTGTAGATAAGCGAAATGAATCAGTGAATCTATAGATAAGAGAAATGAACCAGCGAATCTGCAGATAAGCGAAATGAACCAGCGAATCTGTAGATAAGCGAAATGAACCAGCGAATCTGTAGATAAGCTGCAATGAACACAGACCCGCTAATTAGAGAGATCCGCTGTAACACACACACACACACATATATATATATATATATATATATATATATATATATATATATATATATATATATATATATATATATATATATAGATCTAAAACCAGTCATAGGGAGACCATGCCTTTAATATAGCACTTATGGAGACCATTTGTATATTTTTTACCTTTGAGTTTAGAAAGACAAAAATTACCAAAAAATGTTCCTATACGTTGTAGATAATGGGTGTGATTTTTTCTTCTTGTCATATTAAGCAGCAAAAAATAAACAAAAAAGTTGGTCTACGTATTTTTTCTAGATTTTCCTTGGCATTTTAGGCGACCTGGCTAAAACCACGGAATTTCCCGGGTCTCCGTAAGTGTGTGGTTTAATGCTCTGTATATTTGGTCTCCCAAAGTAGCATATTTTACTACTACTTGGGTGTTTTTGAAGATTTATTTTAAACCTATGTTTATTATTATTGTTATTTGTTATGTATATGCATTGTGTATAAGTTATACGCATGTACGACAGCCTTGAGAGATGACACTGTGCATATATTACCAATGACTGTGCCATTTAGTTCTACTTAGTATGCAAATATGTGCAAGATGCTTCATGTTTCTGGTTAAAATATTGTTACGTGACATTTAAACTCTGTAACATTACTTAGGAAAGAAAAAAATTGAAGTAGTAATTAATGATAAACAAAATGTCTCTTCAAGTTGTATATATGGTCGCCTTAAGTCGGTTTATACACCCAGAAATATACAACCAGCAATAAGGAGACCATATGTTTTTCATGAATATGTGCAAGATTTTTATATTATTAAGACATAAAAGTGCTAAATGTTATTTTAAATTCCTTAGAAATCATTTTGGTAGGCAAAAAAAGAGTAATGAATATAAAAAATGGCCTTTGAAGTGTTTTGTATAAGTGTGAAGCATAGTCCACTTAAGTCGGTTTACACACTATATACATATATATAAAGTAGGGATACGTTTCATTACGTCATAATGTTTATTACGTCATAATGCATCTTGCTCTCAAGTGTTCGTTTCTTTGAAAAAATGCCTGTTTACAGTGCTAAATTATCCTTTTCTTCAATTTCGTGCTAAACCATGTATAAGCATGTTGAGCAGTTAAGGAAAAAATACTGGTTGCTATAATATGTTTAAATACATAATATATAGCGGATCTTAAATAAAAATGGCAGTTTTCCCCGGTCTCCATAAAGCTGATTTTTTGGCACTAATGTTTATACAAGGTATAAAGTTTAGGATCAAATTGAAAGTTTGTTATCAAGTTTCAACACACAAATTTAATTTTAAACCAAAGTATGTTATATTCGCTATTCCATAAAATCATTCGTTTTTTGTTTGCTGAGTAGTTTCGTAACGTTTAAACACGCTAAGAATTAAGGAGACCTACTTTTGGTCTCCCTAAATTTTTGGTCTCCCTAATACTGGTTTTTTAGCAAAAATGGTCCCCGTATTGCTGGAGGTACACTTCTATATATATATATATATATATATATATATATATATGTGTATATATATATATATATATATATATATATATATATATATATATATATATATATATATATATATATATATATGTCACAGGGTATCTTTAATTTCAGCGTAAGTATACTTACACTAGTGTAAGTATAATTGCCCTGATATGGTGAGGGTAAGTACTGAAAATTAGGCGTGAAAAAATTAATGTTAAACATCGTGATGAGCAAATCCCCACCAATAGTACTTTTAAATTGCAATTATACTCAAACGGTCGGGACATAAGCTGTAATTATCATAACCAAGGTGGTGTAGTGTAACTAAACACCCACTGAAGGCACGTTCCTGTAAATTGCAATTATACATGACGTTACTGTAAATTGCAATTGTTCATTGTAACAAAACACCTATTGAAGGCACATTGCAATTGTTAATTGAATTTTGTACTATAGTCTTTAATTATTAAATCACAAGTAAATAATTGCAATTGAACATTCACTGAAGGCATTGAATTTAAATAACTAGCTTGTGATAACTTTACAATGAATGGAACCGGAGTTGAACTTTTCGTTCCCTTCCCAGTGCTGCTCCGGTGTTTGATGGATAACATTTTCACTATATAAACCCCTCAAAATTTTAGTTGCACCAAACCAAATCTGTGAAATTCTCGAGGCGAAAGCGGTGAATCCAAAAAATGACAGACAACGACTAGTGCTTAAAAAGTACAATGTCCTTGTCTGTAAAGATGTGGAAAAAATGATCAAGTGACCATACCGCTTGTTGATCGTGGTAGGTGCAATCCTAGAAATATTTTGAGCGTGATTAGGAGTTGCGATGAAAATGACTTGTACGTCATAGCAGTCAGAGGTGGTACATCGAGAGGAAAATACACCAGAAATCAGCTTGACCTGTGCAAGCATATCCTACTCAGCGAAATCGACTTAAATCTGACCTGCAATGTGTCATTTCGTGAAGCGGTCAAGTATGAATCAAAATGTGGTGGGCAAGGCTTCGTTAAATGTAACTGTGCTGGTAGCAAAAGCTATAGAACAAACCGTTGTAAATGCTACAAGGCAAATGTAATGTGTAACTCGCGCTGCCATTCAAGTTTGATATGTGGTAGTTGTATAATTGCAACTGAATAAGATGTTAAGATTGTAAAAGTTATTACAGGAGGGCTTAGTTAATTGCAATTGAATGAGATGTTAGACAATGTTGTATTCATGAAAAGCATCCATTACTTTTGTGAATGTTTTGTTAATAATGGTAGAGTTCATATCGAATAAGTTATTCACGATCTTTAATATGATGTGAAGTTTAACATGAACATTGATTATAACTTTGATCGGTTCGCTTCAATAATCTTTTCAACAGGACATACCCATTGATAAACATGGAATTTGTCATTTTTTTTTCTGACTGACCCTTGTGACTTGAAATGCAAAGTTCTAACTTCAAAAGTTTATGTCGCAGAGCAAAGATATTGAAAAAAGGCTTTTGGTTGTTTTATTTCATTTTCATGTAGTTTTCAGGCAGAACGGCGAATTTTTCCACCGACACAAATTACTTTCTGTGCATGGTGTATTTATATATACTATGTGGTAACGTTAGTAAGCTATCAGCTATGAGCAGGGAATCATTGTCTTACGCTTCGTGTTCCATGTTCCTATGCCATAAAATCAAATTCTACAATGTATATTTTTGTTGTTTACAGGCTATATTTAGCGCAAACCAGTTTCTTCACCGTTTTAAAGTTGTAACAATTAATAATGAAACCATAGAAGCGTGAGGGCTGATCTCCATAAGGAAAACCCTTGCTGCAGCACCGGCAGGCTGAGCTTACAAGGCGAATGGGGGTTAGGAGAAGTGCTGGAAGATCAATCAAAACGCCAACGTCGGTTTTATTTTTAGTTCATGATTATTTATATCATTTAGATATTTTTGCGCTCCTCTTAGAATACGGAATAAGAGCGGGAAATAGCGAGGATACGAAATAAGAGCAGGGAATAGCGGGGATACAGAGTAAGAGGGGGGAATAGCGGGAATACGAAATAAGAGCGGGGAATATCGGGGATATGGAATAAGAGCGGGGAAGAGCGGGAATAAGGGATAAGAGCGGGGAATAGCGGGGATACGAAATAAGAGCGGGGAATAGCGGGGATACAGAGTAAGAGGGGGGAATAGCGGGAATACGAAATAAGAGCGGGGAATATCGGGGATATGGAATAAGAGCGGGGAAGAGCGGGAATAAGGGATAAGAGCGGGGAATAGCGGGGATACGAAATAAGAGCGGGGAATAGCGGGGATATGGAATAAGAGCGGGGAATAGCGGGGATACGGAACACGAGCGGGGAATAGCGGGAATAAGGAATAAGAGCGGGGAATAGCGGGGATACGGAACACGAGCGGGGAATAGCGGGGATATGGAATCAGAGCGGGCAATAGCGGGTATACAGAATAAGAGCGAGGTGATAGCCGGATACGGAATAAGAGCGAGGTACGACTGTGGTTATCTATTCAACATAGGTAAAAAATACCACTGTTTTCACGTCAATTGACATTCCTTAATCGAAATGCGATACCTCAATCATATGCGTATCTTTTATGAGCATAGCACCCCGGAGAGCTAATCATACGAGGTAAGGCCTGTGATCTGTTACAAGAATCACTCCAAAACAGATGCTTTTGAAATACAAACTTAATTTGGTTATCAATACGAAGCCCGCTTCACGAACTACGAAAGACCAGCCAGTAGTATGATAATGAGAGTTCTACCACACTTTGTGACGTCATACTGTCTGGAAGTGACGTCATCATGTCTGGAAGTGACGTCATCATGTCTGGACCGGAAGTGACGTCATCATGTCTGGACCGGAAGTGACGTCATCATGTCTGGACCGGAAGTGACGTCATCATGTCTGGACCGGAAGTGACGTCATCATGTCTGGACCGGAAGTCATGATAAGCGTTAGGATAGGCGCGACCATCTGTGACGTCATCATGACGTCATACTGAGATGATGCTGTCTGGAGCGAAAGTGGTTTGGCCGAGTCAATCAACATGAAGCCAATGAACTCGACCTGTCAATCAGTGTAACCATGGCAACAGACCCTAAAAAGCCACGACCCCCCCCCCCTCGAAATTGTGATTTTTGCATATTTATCCGTTTCAGACGATTCTGAACATTTTTCATTTTTTCGACCCCCCCCCCTCGAAATTGTGATTTTTGCATATTTATCCGTTTCAGACGATTCTGAACATTTTTCACTTTTTCGACCCCCCCCCCCTCGAAATTGTGATTTTTGCATATTTATCCGTTTCAGACGATTCTGAACATTTTTCATTTTTTCGACCCCCCCCCCCCCCTAGGCGAGCAACATTCTGTCAAGTCAGCTTCAGTTCCATCAGAGGGGTATATAAGGGATGAGCATACAGCAGTGACAGTCATTTCGGTGAGTGGAGCAAGGAAGTACAAGTTGTAGAACTACAATTGGATCACATCAGATCAAGGGATGGCATCCAGTGACAACTATTTCGGTAAGTGTTTATTGAAACTTTATAAATAAAAAGTGAACTTTGTAAACAAACTTTAGTTATTTGCATAATTGAAACTTTGCAAACAAACTGTGTAAACAAACTTTATAAACAAACTTTATAAATAAACTTTGTAAACAAACTTTGTAAACAAACTTTGTAAACAAACTTTGTAAATAAACTTTATAAACAAAATTTGTAAACAAACTTTGTAAGCAAACTTTGTAAACAAACTTTGTAAACAAACTTTATAAATAAAATTTGTAAACAAACTTTATAAACAAACTTTATAAACAAAATTTGTAAACAAACTTTATAAACAAAATTTGTAAACAAACTTTGTAAACAAACTTTGGTTATTTGCTTAATTGAAACTTTGTAAAACAATACCTTTCGTTATACTTGGTCGATTTATATGAAAATTTCACCATTTGATTCAGTTTTATGTAAAGTTTTGTTATAAAGTAGTCATAGGCTATTTGCGCAGCTGGCTGTATGCATTTTTACCGCCATTACAGTGCTTCTTCGCGGATGAATACCATTTGACAGACCATTTAACTTCACCGTCAGTTAACTTCACCGCTAGATGTCTCTGCTGTGCAGCAGTGCAGCTGTACAACTTCACAACTGTAAGTGAGACATTCATATACACAAGTAAAATTCTGCTGAGTCAGCAATTTTTTAACAAAGTTACACACCATATTTTGATTACATGGAAGTAGTATAAAAGCATGAGTGAAACATGTCAACTAGTCAACTAGTAATACATTCTGTCAACAAGTCAACAAGTGGATATTGTGTGACGAGAAAAGACTTGACAATGTCGGCCTTACTTTTTCACAGATGTGTAGAGACCATGGATGACGTCTTCAAAGTGAATTATGCTGACTATGTGTTTTCAAAGCTTCCTGCTTTTGAATCGGATTGGATGCTGCAAGTGAAGAATTTACATCAGCATTGGGAAGCTGTTGGAAAGACCATTCCAAGAGATCGTTTCGTCCGCTCGTTTCTACGTGAATGTGAAGATCTACATTTACCGTTAACTTGCGACATTGATTCAGCGTTTATCAACGTGAATACAATTTGGGCAGTTGAGCTCATGTTAGTTGTAGCTGCAAGAATCATTTTACATTATGATGATGATGTTCCATTGAAGACGAATGTATCAGAGCTTGTCCGATTCAACCATGGACGAGTTGAAGTGAATTCAAAACTTTGCAAGTTCTTTGCTGACTCAGCAGATAGTTGGGTATAAAAGGGAGTGAACTCAGCAGAGTGAAGTCATTTCTCAGCAGACAGTTGGAGGGAGTGGATCATCAGTACATTGTAGCAGCCATGGAGAACAAGACAAGCAACGCAACGCAGCGCAGCAGCAGCTTTAAAATTAGTGCTAACTTAACCATTACTGTGGAGCATGGAGAATATGGGCCATTTCTACGCATCACACGTGGAGAGAGATGGTGTGCTTATTCACCATCTTTGTGGAAGATTGTATGCCAAAGCTTGAAAAATTTACGCGACATTGGCTTCAAACTATACTTAACGCAAACGAAGTGGCTTGAAGTCATTTCATACTTGGATATGCGCTATGTGAGTTTTGTGCGCACGTCACGGTTTGAAGGGAAAGAATACACACATCACATCAACATGAATGATGGTGAATGGGAGATACTGCTTCAGGAGATGGACAACATCAACTCAGCCCTATCACCATGTGAGGAATGTCATGACAAGAAAACGATCATCAAGCTGCAAAAGGATGGTCGGATGAAGTTGTCAAAGCTATCCAAGAAAAGGCTGGCTGAAGTTCAGTTGGAGAACATGAACGTACAAAATCAACTTGGACTTACCTGTGACTATTGCGGTGCTTGTGGATATGTGGAGGATTATCATTGCCACTGCCACAAGTATAATTGCAAGTTGTGTGAACCAAGCAACTTCTGCGGCAAGTGTGGAGTACTTAAAGTCAGTGAAGCAAAGTAAAAGCCCACAAGACACTGAAACAAGATGGACGCATGTTTTAAAAATGCTTATATTGACTTGATGATTGCTAAACTTGCTTGCTGTGGCACTCCAGACTATCAACTTTATCATTTGGATGCTTTTTGGGATGTTGTACATCATAGTCTTGATGTGATTGAACTGCATTCAAGATTTCTTGGAGAATGTCATAAAACTGGAATAGAAGAAGATCCTGACTTTGACTTTGATTCTGCACTTTATTCTGCTCGCACTGATGTGGAAGTATATTTCACCGTGGTTGATCATTTGAGAGATTGTTGTAAAGAAGAAGAGGAAACCGAGCAGCTTTATCAGGTAAGTTATAAAAACCTTTTTTAAACATGTTTATGACAACATAGTGAATTGTTTCTCAAAGACATAACCATGTTTTTCTTACTAGCAAATTTAGTTTTATGTGAGTGGTTTCAACGTAAACAAAGAAAGAATATGATAGAAGAGGCAGCAAATATATTAAAAGATATTTTATTACAGGAAGAAACCGACATGTCAGAATAAAGAAGCAAAGTCAACATGGAGAATCTTGTACTATTCAGCGGTCATAAGGACGTTCTTTCAAACATGTTTCCAACACGACTTGAAAAGTATGGACATGTGTTCAACTCAAGTGAAGCGTTGTATCAATATGAGAAAGCAGTGTTTCATCACCGTCAAGATATTGCTTCAGCCATTGTATCATCCAGAAATGGATATGAAGCAAAACGTATTGCTAAAGTGATAAAGCCATGTCCTTTATGGCATACAGTGAAGAGAAGCAAAATGCAAGATGTTTTACAAGTCAAACTGGATCAGTGTGTATTGTTTCGCAACAAGTTGAAAGAATGTAAAGACAAAACTTTAGTTGAAGCAACGTATGATCATTGGTGGGGAGCTGGTGTGAAACAAGTGTCATCTGAATATCCTGGTCAGAATATTATGGGAAAGTTGTTAGAACTGTTGTGTGAGGGTTAGAGACTTTTTCATTTGCTTGCCAACCGTCATGGTGTGCAGACGTGTGAACATGTAAATTTGAAGTATGTTTAACTTGTGTTGCATTGATTCAAGACTGCACAATGGCGGACATGACACTGAGACAATATATTGTGCAAAAAGCTTATTGTGAAGAAATGTTATCCGCTGTAAAAAAGTTTGCCTATTTAGTCTGTCCTGCTTGTCAACATGAAGAGTGTCAAGAACATACTTGTCATTTTGCATCTGTTTATACATATTGGAATGAAGCTAAATATTACATGCATTTAGATAAAGTGTTAGAGAATGCAAATCAACGTTGTGAGAAATATGGTGTAGATGCTATTACATTGGATGAACTCAGTCATTGGTTAGTGTTCATTGAAGACCAATGGTCTCCAGTTATTCATACCATTGTATCTATACTTGATTTGTAAAAAACTTGTTAGTTAAGTTATAAATGCATGTTAGTTAAGTGATGTTGGTTGAGTTATAAAATAAAAGCTGTTCTGTTGAGAAGGTGGTTTTCATTCGGTGTGACCATGTCGACGTGGAAAGACTACTTGACCAATATTTACTTCAAACCTGGACAGCCTGGAGCATTTGCTGGTCCTTACAAACTGTATCACATCTTAAGAAAACATGATCAACCAGTCACACAGTCACAAGTGAAGAAATGGTTGCAGGATCAAGATGCTTTCAGTTTACTTCAACCTGTCAAATACAGGTTCAAAAGACAACGTGTGATTACACGTGGTATTGATGACATGTGGGATATTGATTTGGCTGATATGGGAAACATAGCTCCCTATAATGATGACATACGCTTTTTACTCATTGTCATTGATGTGTTTTCCAAATATGTCTGGGTACAGCCAATACCTAATAAATCACATACCAGCGTCATACAAGCTTTCCAAAAGATTTTTCATGACACACGACGAAGACCGCGAACTCTAAGGTCTGATAAAGGAACAGAATTTAAAAACAGATGGGTAAAAGCATTTTTGAAGAAAGAAGGCATTCATGCTTATACCACAAAGAATGAAACCAAAGCCAACTTTGCTGAAAGAGTCATTCGTACTCTGAAGGGAATGATGTATCGGTATTTTCTACATAATCAAACTTACCGTTACTTAGACATTCTTCCAGACTTGGTGTACAATTACAACCATAGACCTCATGGTTCTCTTCCTAATAAATATGCTCCAGCCGAGATTCGTAAAGACAACGAATCAAAAGTGTGGAAGTATATGTATGTCGACAAACTGAAATTGAAACCTAAGAAGAAGAAGAAGAAGTACAAATTTAACATTGGTGATCATGTTCGCATTTCTCACATTAAATATGTGTTTCAACGGGATTATCACATCAAATGGACGCAAGAAGTCTTCATTGTCACACATCGTTGTAAGAAGCAAGGAATACATTTATATCGTGTGAAAGACTTTTTAGACGAAGATATTGATGGTCATTTCTATGAAGAAGAACTGCAGAAAGTGACCAAAGATATTGAATCTATTTATAGAATTGAAAAAGTCTTGAAAACACGTAAAAGACGAGGAGGAGGTGTGAAAGAATTATTTGTCAAGTGGTTAGGTTGGCCAAACAAGTTTAACAGTTGGGTGAAAGAAACAGACATTCAACAATGAAGCATCCATTTACATGTTTAGTCTCTGGACCTACAGGCAGTGGCAAAACGTCTCTGGTGAAGGAAATTCTAGAACAAAAGTTGATTAAACCCTCTCCAAAAAGCATTTTATGGCTCTATGCAGCAGATCAGCCTTTGTACAAGGGAATGAAAGACGTGGAATTTTACCAAGGCATTCCAGATGACATTGAAGAGCGTTTTAACCCGAAGAAACCAAACTTACTTATCATTGATGACTTAATGACGAAATGCCATAGTGATGAGCGTATGACACGTCTCTTTAGTGTTGGCAGCAGTCATCAAAATCTAAGCATTATTTTTATTGTGCATAATTTATTCCATCATGGGAAAGAGATGCGAAATATTAGTTTGAATACACATTATATCATTCTGTTTAAAAATCCGAGAGACAGTCAGCAAATTAGTACATTGGCGCGGCAAATGTATCCTAGAAGATCTCAATTTCTCATAGAAGCCTATCAAGATGCTACTAGCAAACCTCATGGTTATTTATTCATTGATTTAAAACCAAAAACAAATGATCAACTACGTATTCGTACAGGCATTTTACCAAAAGATACACATTATGTATATATTGATAAAGCAGTGTATGAACAAGAACCAAGTCATTTAACCATTCGCAGTCAAGATGTCTAAACGTATTCGAGCGAACCAGCCGTTTCTTCATTTGCTTGCACGCAGTGGGCCTAAACGACGTAAATCCTTGCTACAGCAAGCTACAAAGGAGGAATTAACAAGCTTGTTTGAAATTTGTTTGAATATATTGCAAGGACATTTACCCTTAAGCTCAAAACGGTTTAAGGAATTTAAACGTGAACGTCATACGCTACGTACTCTAGCAGATAAGAAGATATCCCTTCGACGAAAAAAGAAGTTGATTAATCAGAAAGGAGGATTCATTGGAGTTATTGCTAGATTGGCATTGCCCTTGTTAGCCAAACTACTGCTAAAATGAAACATACGATGAAAATGGTCCTCATTCCTGAATATGAATATAAAATGTTGCTAGAAAAGAAGGGTAAAGATGGTGAAATCAAAACGAAAGTGAATAAACTTTTACGTGGGAAGCGAACGCGTGAAAAGGTTATTGAAATGTCTCAACTTCTTGGTCGTCATTTACGAACAAGTCAGTCTAGGCAGCAAAAGCCCTCATCATCATCACCACCTGAAAAGCCAGAAAAGTTATTTTTAAGTCATTTTCAACCTATCTATCATGGAAAAGTAACACAACTTTTAGCCGAACTGAAGAAATATGGTACGACATGGTCAGAGAAGAATGAACTTGTGTTGAAAACGGGCGATATCATAGCAAATTCCAACATGGTTGATTTGATGAAAGAAGCATTGGTGGCGACAAGAAGAAAAGAACGAGTCAAACCACCACATGGTTGGCATCCGTTTATCCAGGAAATTGTTGATGCTAATATTCCAAAAACAATGTTTAGTAAAAAGACCACTCGTGACGACATTACAACAGAAATGAAACAACGTCAACAAAGACGGTTTCCTGAAGGATGGGAAAATTTTTAACATGGCTGAAAGAGCTATGTTGTTGTTGTGAGGAAGATAAACCAACTATTCCTGTGAAGATCAGATGTACAAGTGCTTGTTGTGAAGGAGAAGTCATAGATCATCATCATGATGTAAAAGACCATTTGCATACTTGGTCGAATGGCGCGCGCTATCGTGAAGTATATAGACAACGTCAACGCACCTATACCATTTAGTTCCCACCATCATGGAGTCGACAAGCTTTTACATTACTTTGCCTAGCAATGCGAGTATGACCTATTATCCCAACAACAAGGCTTCGAATTATCAAATTCGTATGCCTCGAACCATCTATCTGAATGGAAAATATGAAGTGGCTTTAGCTGAAATTCAATATCCACATACATGGACAACGATGAGACAGGGCATGGACTATTCTATTCAGTATCGACAAGAACTATTCGATGATCCTATTCTTAGCACTCTCGATATTCCTTATGGGTACTATAGAACCATACAAGAACTATGTGAGGCAGTCAATGAAGAAGCGACTAATGCTCTGAAACTTACAGAAGCTATTCGGATAAAGTATGATAAAATTAGACGACGTGTGTTTCTATTTCTCGATTATGGTTATGAAGTGTCCTTTTCCGCTGGATTGGCTGAGATTTTAGGATTTATCCCAGAGCAATGGTATACTGAAACATGTACAGCTGAACATAAAGCGGATGTGAAACAGGGGTTTTATACACTGTATGTGTATTGTAGCATTTGTGAACCACAAGTTGTTGGTGATTATTATGTGCCGTTACTACGTTCTGTTGGCATACAAGGCCATGATGGAGATATTATCATGAAAACGTACGGCGAACCACATTATGTTCCTGTAAACACGTCCAAATTTGACGTGATAGAAATGAATATTAAGGACGACACAGGCCATAATGTTCCATTTCAAACTGGAAAGGTGATCTGTAAACTTCATTTTCGACCAAAAGCAATATGAAAGCTTATACACACGATCCGTCTGCATATCGCAACCATTTTCTTCGTCAAGTGGGCGGGGAATTACCAGGATTCAAAGGAGCGCGAATCCAGTATGGCGATGGTATTGGTTCCATACTGGGATCATTGGCTCGCAAAGCTATTCCACTATTTAAGGCTGGGGCTAAGATCGTTGCGCCACATCTTAAGAAGGCTGCAAAGAATGTCGCGAAAGATGTGACGGGTCGAGTAGCAGAACGTGTGTTTGGTGAACAAAAGCGTATGCAACCGACGAAACGTGCCAGAAGACGAAAAACAGCCAGACGGATAACATCAAAATATCGCAAAGATATTTTTTAAAGAAAAAAAAATGTCTCTCATTCATAATCATTCGTGTGAATGTAGTCTTTCTCCATTGGAATGGTTTCACGTACCACCAACGCAAACTGCTGTAGAGAAAAGTTATAATGTTGACTATCAACCACTTACAAGCATTAGAGAAGGCGCTCCAATAGAATTCTACATTCCTGCGAGTACAGAAGAATATCTGGATTTAAAGAACAGCAAACTTCATATTGTATGTCGCATTCTAAAGGCTGATGGAACAGCGTGTGGCGCAGATGATAATGTCTCTTGCATCAATGATGTGTTTAATGGGTTATGGTCTAATATTGAATTGTTTCTGAATGATCGTTTGGTTTCGCATAGCAACAATACTCATGGTTATACCAGCATTATCTCTCATCTCATCCATGATTCGGAAGAAAGTCTGCATTCTGAGCGCTCTATGCGTCTCATGTACAAGGATACTGCTGGGTCAATGAATAGTCATGAGGTGAAAAGACCTAATCATGAACAATATGTATCCGGGTTTCATGTCAATGCCGACGGTGGTGACTTGGCTGAGCAAGGCAATAATGGCTTACATCATCGTTATTTGCATACTCGTCTTAGCCGTGATGTTATGCTCGCAGGTGGTTTAAGGATAGATTTGTTTGAGCAGGATCGTTATCTTCCGAATGGCATCAGTTTAAAATTGCGTTTCCATAGACAAAAAGATGACTATGTATTGATGGCTGTAAATAATACCTATAAGGTAGAAGTGAAAGAGGCATTTTTAACCATTCGCAAAGTGAGGGTGAGTCCAGGTATTCAGTTAGGACATGCAGATGCATTGATGAAAAGTCCTGCCAAGATCATCATCACTAGAAAAGAATGTAAAGTCTTGGCCATTCCAGCAGGATTTCAGTCTTTTGTGAAAGATAACATCTTTTTGGGTCAATTACCAAATCGTATTGTCATTGGTCTGGTTCATAATGAAGCTTTTGGTGGATCAGTATTGAGGAATCCATACAATTTTGATCATTTTAATCTGGACTATATGCAACTGTACACGGATGGTGAACCAGTTCTATCCAAACCTCTCAAGCTTGACATTACACAGAACAAATACCTGAACGCTTTTGAAACGCTTTACAAATCGTTTGATCGGTTGAATGGTGAGAAAAGTTCCATTATAAAACGGGAAGATTGGCCTAGAGGTTATGCTTTATTTTCGTTTGACTTAACACCGGATTATGATGGTGATGATCATTTCCCCCTGATCAAGCATGGGAATTTGCGGCTAGAAATGAACTTTGCTAGGGCTTTGCAACCTACAATAAATGTCATTGTCTATGCTGAATTTGACAACATTATTGAGATCAGTGCCAATCGCAGCATCCAATTCGACTACCAGTCATGAACACGAAGCAGATTGATGCCATATTGAGTCATGATGTCATGACCAAAGACTTGTTTCAAGGCGTGTTTGCCATGGATCAGTTACCGTCTTTACAACGCGGCGCCTATGTGATCAACACAGACGATCAAGATGAACCAGGAGAACATTGGGTGGCAGTGTATTATGATAAAGACCCTGTGGAATATTTTGACTCTTATGGACTGTTCCCTCTCGATGATCGTTTAAACATGTTTTTAAGAAATGACTATATGTATAATTCTATCTCATTACAAACGCCAATATCATCGTCATGTGGTTTTTATTGTGTCTATTATATATTGCATAGAGCTCGAGGTCAGAGTATGTTTGATATTGTGAATATATTAAAAAGAAAGGATGGTGATTTTATTGTAAAGGATTTTGTATATAGACATTATAAACCATTGTTTTATTAATGTTGTTGTTGTTATATTAGTTAAGTTGTTGTTGTTGTTATATTAGTTAAGTTGTTGTTGTTGTTGTTATATTAGTTAAGTTGTTGTTGTTGTTATATTAGTTAAGTTGTTGTTGTTGTTATATTAGTTAAGTTGTTGTTGTTAAATAAAACAAATCAAGTTTCAAACAACTGTCTTGTTTATTGTGTTGTACATACGTTTATTTACAAATTCTTAACTACAAACACTATTTACAAAGTTTACAAACACTATTTACAAAGTTTACAAACACTATTTACAAACTCTTAACTACAAATGCTATTTACACTATTTACAAATTCTTAACTACAAATTCTATTTACACTATTTACAAACTTTTATTTACACTATTTACACTATTTACAAAATTCTTAACTACAAACTCTTAACTACAAAGTCTATTTACACTATTTACAAACTTTTTATTTACAAACACATTCATTTTTCAATACATTCATCAATGAATACCATTCATTAGAATCTAAATTGATATAGGTATCATAGACATTACATTCATGTTTGTAAATGCTATGAAAGCTCACATAACACACATCACCAAACTTTATCACTTTCACAGTTACATGTTCAGACAGTTTCAGTTCATATCCTTCTTCTTCTAAGTCCATCACACGCATAGGTTGTGGCAGCTCAATGGATTTGGTGCCTCGTGTAAGCCATATTTCTGTTTCTTTGAATTCAAGCGTTAGGTTCTTTCCAATCCAATGCTTGCAACAACGCGTTCCATTCCACTGTGTTGAGGGTGATGTAGTCATAGTTTTCTGTAAGCTCGTCATATTGACGAAATTGTATAAACACGTCTAAGCAGTTCTCAGTCACACGCACTTCTAATTCATTTGAGACTGCTAGGAGAAAGCCAGGTATCCTGAACTTCTCTAGATGGTCTTTCAACACGGATTGGTCATCAAGTGAAAGGACGAGATACTGTCCAAAATGTCTTAGCACAATGTCATCATATTCGTTTCTCAGATATGAGAATCCATGCGTAATGGGTTTATATTCCGTTAAAAAGTCTTCCATCTCGTTCAACAGTCAGATGAACTATGAGCTGTCTCCTTGTCTGCAAAGACGTTTTTTATGCTCGCAAGATGGCGAAGAGTGGATGTTGTATCACTTCTAGGAATCGTAAGACTGCGCGCCAGTTCTTGATATCAAAGATGATCAAATCTGTATATGGTGTATCTGGCACAACTCCCTTATAATCCTCTGGATAATCCTGTAAAAGATTTCTACAGATTTCTACACGTATGTTAGAATCATATTCAGCCACCGTCACTTCCACTTTATTTTCAAGTCTGCGTTTAAACCCAGCTTCAAGCGGTATGTTTTTAAAGTCTTTCCACACTTCAGGTTTAAACCGATGATAACTTGTCTTAGAATCTAGTATCACTTCATTCCTCTCATTGACAGTAAGGTAAACACCACCGTTCAGCATGAGTGCATTCATGATTGTTACCTTGTTATGACTTGTCGTCTTGTCTGCGAAGCCTTTTATCCACTTCTTTCACCTGCTTCTTCAGCATTTTCCATTCAGGTATTGTCAGCAAGATACCCTTTTTCGTTGGACGGTTTTTTCCAGTCCCCTCATCTCTGAGGTATTTGCGAATGTTTACCACGCCTTCATTACTTTGTTTCATAATCTTGATATACTTTCCATTGCCTAGAGAAAGCATTCCATCCCACGACTGTGGTGTTGGTGCTATCTCCACTTTTAATTTCTTAATGGTAGTATCAGGATGTTTCACTTTCATGTCTTTGACTGTATCAGCAAGAGTATCCATATCCGTTGTTGCAGATCTTTTCATGTTGACGCTTCAGTGTTCACACCTCAACTGACTCTCAAGTTGAAGTGTCTCCCCCTTATATACTGTAATGCCCATGCGCCAAAGTGGAATAGCCATCACTCATCACATATCGCTTGTCATCAAAGGGAGAGAGAGCCACTTTCCTCAACTTCTCCGAGAAGATCTGGTGGTCATGACTTCGAATGATGTGCCCTGTAGTCATCGTTTGCGTTTGGTTGAACAAACTGTCTCTATACTGCTGATGTTTCATCCGTCTTTGACACGCGCGAGTGATGCCTTTAGCCGTACGTTTTTCTTTCCCACCATATATCATACTATACATTTTCGGCCGAAGTCCAACAAACTCTTCAATGGGAATGCCCGCCGTCTCATCTTTCATTTTCCCAAGCACTTTCTTGTTCACGTTGGAATGCAGGAAATGATCTGGGGGATAGTCACTTGTGTCGAACAAGTCGGCATCTTCCTGCATGTCTTTGTAGATATCGTCCGTTTCTATGTCATAACATAGACTGTCGGTGTCGCTGAACAACAGCTTGGCGTCGGGATACTTGGTCATGATGTAGTTGTAATGAAAGTGGAACATGAGCACTTTGCTGAGGTCGAGAATGGTGAACCCAACTTGAATGGGTTTATCCAGAAGCAGATCCACTTTGCGTAAATGTACCGCGGTCAAATCTTCGTTGAAAATTCTAAATTTGTGGAAGGAAGGTTTGGCCACAAGTTTCTTGAACCGCTTTTCCTGGTGAACAAGTTCCACATTGATGCGTTTTCTTACATTTTCCATGGTTTTGCCAAACACCGAGTTGTTCATCAATTTGAAGAAGTCTTTCTCAAACGGGTTCTTAGCCAACTTTCTCTTTTCTGTGTTCAAGGAGATGTATTTTGCCAACCATTTGCTCTGTGCAAACATGATGGCACGATGCACCTTCGTGACTTTCAATCCCAGTGAGACATATTGCTGTAAATTTCTATAATGAAGCACATATTTCTTCTTGTCACACAAGTTGGGAATGAGCTTTTCACTAGGCTTGCTTTTCATGTCTAGATCTTTCCGTAGCTTCTGACTATGTTTTGACAATTCTCCCACTTTCACACATTTCCGTTCTGGAGCCACTGGGTAGTGATTATGATGATCATGAATTGAATATGGGTATTCCAAATCCACTTCTAAAATGTATCCAATCTCGTCATCTTCATCCACATCCATAAAGTCAATGGATTCTGGCTCGCTCACCCACATAAATCCACTTTCCGGCATGCTTTGCGACATAGCCCAGCCATACAAGTTGTTTGCATCCAGGTACGTCAAGTAGTTGGTTGGTTTCGTGGGATCGTAATCTGCTACGTAGGGGTTATTTGCTTTCGCATACTTGTGTGTGATGACAGATATTCCTCCACGTAGACCTTGTTCAACCATTTGGTACATGTCAATGTCGTTAATCAATTCCAATTTCACCTTTGTCGCTTTCAACATGGCATCCCACGACAGTCCTGGCGCTGTATAGTAGTGAGCAGGATCTAATTCATACGTGTTGAGACATACGTGACGAAAGTTTTCAAACACGTCAGCCAGCAGCAACACATCTGATTTCAGGTACAAGTCATGGTATTCACCAAATGTAGTACAGTGGAATGTCTCCCACACCTTCTGCGCATGCGCATAATCCTCATCGCTAATGTCTTCTTCACTGAGTAGACTGTAAAACTTGTCTTTGGACGGCAGTTGTGTTTCAGCAAACTTGGATGGCTCATCCACGTAATCATAAGGGTACACTCCCTTTCTCAACAGTAAATCTTGTTGGTCACTATCGTGAATGTGTGACATCATGTGATAAAAGTTGTCTTTCCCTTCTGCTGCCAGGTTGGATACCAGCTTCTGTAGAGAAGTACTCATGAACTGAAAGCTGTCTGTAAATTTCAGATTGCTCATGGTGAATGCAATATATTTCTCAACGGTGTTGGGAATGACTGTAATGGTTTCATTTTTGAACTTTCCAATTTCTTCCATGATCAAATGGCTGTCATAGCCTCGTAAATTGTGGAAAAACACAGGAATGATGAAAGAATCTTCAACATCCTGCTGATCTTTTCGAAATCGAAATTGTAAATTGCATTCATTATGTGCAGCTCCGCGGTATTTGCCATTGATATGATCATGATCTCTCACACGATCTGCTCCTAGAGGCTCATGACAAATGTAGCAATCTGTAGCGTTCTTATAATGCTCTTCATCTTCACAAGTCATGACTATTTTCTTTTTCTGCTGTAGACCATGCACAATACGATCACGTTCATATACCATATGGTCTAAAAAGACTTTCACGGCATTATCGCCTCGATATACGACTGGAGCACGTGTCTCATACTGGCTGACAACCACATAGGCAAAGCTGTTTGGACGATGATGCTGATACTTGTCTCCTTCATGCTTTTTCGTGAAACATTCAAAGTCTGCATAAATGACAAACGGCGCTCGCTGTTGTTTGGCTACATTCTTGAACTTGATGAAGGGTTCCTTGGGAAATGATAAACGTTGTGCGCCATGCTTGCCACACACTTCACGATGCTTGTCTAAAAGATCTTGCCGTATAAACCCGTGAAGACAGTTGAAACAATAAAAAGCTACACCATTATGCTTTGATCGATAAGCCATCAGTCTGCTGAAATTCTTGATGAGGCAGTAATGTCTTGTCTTGTCATTGCTAATCAAAAGCAAGTTGATTTCTCTCGCACTGGTGTTTCGGCTGAGTTGTATGGGAACAACGACATCATGTTCATATCCAAACACGTTAATGGACACATCATTCTCCTTTTCAAACTTTGGAATGTCTGTAATCGGTGTTGGAAATGTCATGCCTTCTACCTTCAATTCGTTCTCAAATAGCTTGTATTGATGCACACGCTGTGGGTTATCGCTAGTTGAAGGGTGAAGGTGAGCCAATACAGACCATAAGAAACATTTGTTGTCTTTATTCTGAATGTTTAACACCGCCTTTGTACTCTTTACTTTCTTCGGTAGTGGGATAAAACTGCTTGCTTCCAGAGGCGCTGACGTAGCTGTATGTACTTCAATGAATAATATGTTATCCAACACCCAGCCAGAGCCTTGTCGCTCATGTTCATCAAACCTGGTAAACAATTCTTTATAGGCTTCTGGCAAGTCCTTCTCAATATCTGTTGGATTGTATGCTGCATACGTTGGACTACTGATGAAGGCATTATCCACTTGTTCTACCATCACGCCTTCAACATTTGGTGTCATTTTCTTGAAGCGTGCATGTACCACAATGTACCATTTCATGCCACGGTTTAACGTCTCTAGCAAATGTCTCTTGATTCTATTCTCTTGTTGTCGCATTTCGAGTAGCAAATCCGATCCATCTTCAGGCTCAAACCGTCTTTCCTGTGCGTTTTCACCAAGACTCACTCTTCTCCCTCTCCCTACTTGCACTGTCTCTTTCTTTCTTTGTTCTTCATGAGACACATTTTCCATCTCAGCACATGCATGTGTCTCAAATGCATCCAAAGATGAAAATATCTTGGCGCATTTACAGCAGAGGACTGGATCAGGTCTGTCAACACCATCTTGTACGGTTTTTCGTCTCTTGGCTTCAATCTGCTCAACAAGCTCTTGATGAGCACGTTTCATCCTAGCTGGTTTGCATGTATGTGTCACGAACACTTCCAGAGATGGAAATGTCACATCACAATCATGACAGTAGACTGGTGCCATCGTTGTTGCTTCTTCAACTGCTGGAACTGAAATGAAGTAAAATATACGTTTCACTCTTCCTTTTATACCACTTCAATGGTGTGTTGACTCAGCAGAATGTATCACTAGTTGACTAGTTGACATGTTTCACTCATACTTTTATGCTACTTCCATGTAATCAAAATATGGTGTGTAACTTTTCAAACTTGTTCCAAAATGTTAAAATTGCTGACTCAGCAGAATTTTACTTGTGTATATGAATGTCTTACTTACAGTTGTGAAGTTGTACAGCTGCACTGCTGCACAGCAGAGACATCTAGCGGTGAAGTTAAATGGTCTGTCAAATGGTATTCATCCGCCAACTAGACCTGAAATGTGATAAAATGTATTCTCTCTCTCACACACACAGACAGACATGTTTTGCTTCATTTCATAATATAGGATGGCCCTTAAAAGGGCTTGAAATATTTTAGTATATCAGCAAGTTGGATTCCTGCAGCGGCATTTGTACTTGTAGTACTCCTGCATCGTAAATGGTCTTCCCGCGCACTTGAACGGATGGCTGTCGCAATAGCTCTTCAGCTTCAGAGTCATACCACACCACCAGCAGTCATTACATATTGGTCCTGGCCCAGGTAGCGTCGTCGCAAACTTGTACCAGAGCAGACCACCGCAGGTTTTACAGCAAAAGCGCTGCGGTGCGTTGTGGTGCACCGGGCAGTTGTGTGACTGTCCTTCATATTCCAACCTCACGCAGCACTTGTAGCATTGTATGGTCACTTTCTTAGTAGCTGATGTGTTGTCCATGATGTGTCTGACGAAGTCTGACGATGTCTGAGCCTCGAGTCACTACACTTATATACGATTTTATCATGCTGAATGGACGATTTCATCATGCTGATTCAGCACAATTTTTTGCTCTCCTGTGGGGGGGGGGGGGGGGTCGGTACATAGTCTGTCCTAGGGGGGGGGGTCGGTACATAGTCTGTCCTAGGGGGGGGGGTCGGTACATAGTCTGTCCTAGGGGGGGGGGGGGTCGGTACATAGTCTGTCCTAGGGGGGGGTCGGTACATAGTCTGTCCTGGGGGGGGAGGGGGGGGTCGGTACATAGTCTGTCCTAGGGGGGGGGGGGGTCGGTACATAGTATGTCCCTCGGGGGGGGGGGGGGGGTCGGTACATAGTCTGTCCTAGGGGGGGGGGGTCGTGGCTTTTTAGGGTCTGTTGCCATGG
>OX457026.1:97289711-97322846 GCA_949752745.1 Protula sp. h YS-2021
TGACGAGTAACAGAAGAACAGCTTTAAACGTATCCCGGAGCTCCATACTACCGCCAATAAATCCTCACTCATTTACAAACACAGAAGAAATTGTCTTCAAATTCATCACCGACAACAATAATTCTGATACACACAGGTTTATCCTTTCCACTCGACGTTACAGCTAGGCAAGAGCCCCTTAATAAGTCTCTGATCACGCATGAGGGTTACCCATCGAGTCCTCTGCCGTGAGCACACCCTTTTTGTTTTTCGTCTTGTTCTTTAAGAGCAATATACATCTTAATAGAAAGCGGTTAGTTGGCTTCCTCTGAGATTAACAGCTGGGGCCGTTGCTCAACTTCGAATTTCTAAGCCAGCATTGATTTTCTTTGCTAATTTAGCTCCAAACCCAATGAAAGTCGCTCCATTTATGAGTTTGATTCTTCTCTCACTGGACTGAAAAAAAGAGACCAATTTTCTCTGCATTCAATTCCATAAAACGTTATCATCTATATTTTATTGCAGATAACACATTCCTTAATTGCATGTGCTGTCAGCTTTCATCATTGACCATATCAGTGAAAACTTGGCGTGGGTAGCATAAATTCCAACGCCGTTGAATTCTTTATTTTTTCTTTAAACTTCACCTTTTTTCAAAACTTTCTTTGCTGGAATTAAAAGGCTGCTTGTGAAATCGGCAAAAAAGGCCTTCGTACGGTAAATGCGCTGAAATAATCAAATCAGTTTATTGCACTCGAATACGATTTCAACACAAACATCCGGGCAACAGAAAAGCTTGTTAAGGGCATGTTTTTATGGGATAGTTGCTTCTAAGGCACCGTCCCCTCCCCCTCCCCCTCCCCCCTTCTCTGTCTGGTGCCCGGTTTCGAGGAGTCAAATGATACATAATTTCGCCGATTTCCTGTTCATTAAAAGGAGCACAAATATATAAGGGAGTTGCAAATAATCGAGGTAAGGTTATCAAATGAGGAGGGTGGTGCCTATTTCATTAGTAAATGGGGAGGGTGGTGCCTATTTCATTACTTAATGAGGAGGTTGGTGCTTGTTTCATATTTAAATGAGGAGGGAGGTGCTTACTTCATTTAGTAGTGAAGAGGATGGTGCTTCTTTAATATATCAATAAAGAGGATGGTGCTTATTTTACATATAAAATTAGGAGGGTGGTGCTTATTTCATAGATAAATGAGGAGGGTGATGCTTTTTTTCATTTTTAAATGAGAAGGATGGTTCTTGTCTCATATATAAATGAGGAGGGTGGTGCTTATTTCACATATAAAATGAGGAGGGTGGTGCTTATTTCATATATTAAACTAAGAGGGTGGTGCTTATTTCATAGATAAATGAGGAGGGTGGTGATTTTTTTCATTTTTAAATGAGGTTGGTGCTTGTTGCATATATAAATTATTAAAGTGGTGCTTATTCCTTTTAATAAACAATACTGAGAAGACTGAGAAGTAAGAAAATGTTGACCTTGAAAATGTTGATCAACGTTTTCGTAATTTTTTTGAGACAGTGTAACACACACACACACGCACACACACACACACACGCACACACACACACACACACACACACACACACACACACACACACACACACACACACACACACACACACACACACACACACACACACACACACACACACACACACACACACACACACACACACACACGCACACACACACACACACACACAACAACACACACACTTTCCGTCACTTTCAAGTTAATGCCCAAGTTCATAGATACCTTCGCGGTATTAAAAAAACCGTAAAAAATGTTTGAAATTATCTGACCCCCCCCCCCAAAAAAAAAAGCTGGCGGCCTGTGACGTGCACTTCCGGAGTGCCCTGATTGATGGTGACGTAATCAGTTATCTCTGCTCGCAAACAATGCTATTGTTTCATCGCTCACACACGTGGCTATCATCACACGCTTACTGATGATAAGATAGGCCTCGAAAAATGGCGACTTTTGCCGGATAATCAAATTTATTTCAAATTAAATCACTGGGGACGGAAAGGGCAAAGGAACTGGTGGGGGTGCGTGCTGGGTGTAGAGGGGTTGGTGGGAGCGGGTCGGAAATAGGCCAAATGCGCTGTTAATATAGGCCAAACAGGCTGTTGATATAGGCCAAATACGCCGCTGAAGCTGGCCAAACGGGCTGTTGACATAGACCAAACGCGCTGTTGATGTAGTCCAAACAGATTGCTGATATAAGCCACACATGCTGCTGATATAGGCCAAACAGGCTGGTGATATGAGCTAAGCATGGTGCTCATATAGGCCAAACGCCTTCGAGGTATGAGATGAACACCGTGCGGATGTGAACCGAACACTCTTTGTACATAGGCCGAACATTCTCCGAATACAGACCGAACACCCCTGCAGATATAAGCCGAACACGCCTAATTCTTTCATATTTTTGGATAAAATTGTGCCGAAAAAATTATCCCAGCAATTGCAGTGGGAGATGAAAAGGCTCTGAAAAACCTCTGTAACTCCGTGATTTTAAAATAAAAAAACTGCTCCGTGGTTTAAATTTCCTTTCTGGACAGTTTTGTTGATAGCAGCATCTCAAAGGTGAGAGAACAATGGCCCTGTTCCGATTAGAGTGACAGACCGTAATCGCACCTGTGTATGTTTATGGAGGCAGTAACGCCACCTTTCCCACCAAGTGAATTATTTCTGAAAAAAAAAGACAGGATTTTCATTTGCAGAATTTACAGGATGAGATCACGAGAATGAAAATCCGTACTGATTCTTGCAAAAATGAAAACCATTTCTCTGCGTAAGAAAAGCTGTGAAATGATTGACTCGGTAAAGAAAGCTGAAATCTGGAGGCTGAAGGCTTCTGTCTTTCTTTTCAATTCGCCCTTCTGTTTTGCTGAAAGTTACACCGCTGTTAAGGATTTGCTATAGATGTTTTTTTTTGTTTTCATCGAGATCAAGATGCAGTATTTTTATTCCATCATCTGGTCTTTGTTTTGATTGGTCTGTAGAAGTATGCGCGGCAGAGCGGGATCAAGGCTTGGTATTGGCTTAGCTGTTATCTTAACTGTTATTTTATGAATACTATCAAAGAATCTTGATTAAGAGTCTCTGGTAATCTGAGAGGCCAGCAAAAAAAAAAAGAGGTTTATATTAGTACTCTGATCTTTCTAATTGAAACATTTTTTTAAAGAAAATTTCCCCAGCCAATTAGAAACGTATCAAGTTATATTTAAAATTTAGTCAGAATTATTTAACCGGATTATATATATTCTCCAATTCACTTCATTTAAAATATTTAACGAATATTTAATGGGTTATATGTGAATATCCTATTGCAAACTTGATTCAACTAAATAAAATAAAGCTATTGTCAGTAGTGTAGAGATATATCTGGGACTTTTTAGTTAGTTCTTATTAAATTAAAGATGTTCAGTCACGCTTCACTATATGCTAAACCTATGTTACCACCTGCTTTAATCATGTTAGTTACATTTCTTCAATGGTTACCACATGCTGAATAGCTAGTAAGTATATGTTAACCCAATTCAACGAAATATATGGTAACAACTTGTTCAAGTTACCTCTAAAACATGTGGTTACCAAATGCTTAGCCATGGTTACCACATCATTAACCATGGTTACCACATGCTTAATCATGGTCACCACATGCTCAATCATGGTTACCATATGAGTGGTCATGGTTACCACATGCTCAACCATGGTTACGATATGATTTTTCATGTTCACCACATGCTTAACCACGGTTACCATATGACTGATCAGGGTTACCACATGCTTAACCATGGCTACCATATGACTGATCATAGTAACCGCATGCTTAACCATGGTTAATACATGAATGACCATGTTTATCACATGCTAAGTCATTGTCACCACATGTTTAACCATGGTTACCACATGATTAGTAATGGTTACCACATAATTAACCATGGCTAGCACATCATAAATAATGGCTACCACATGATTAATAACCATAGTTCTCACATGGTTAGTAATGGTTACCACATGATTAACCATAGTTACCACATGTCTAACAGTAATTGCTATATGATTGACTATGGTTGCCACATAATAAGTTATGGTGACCATATTGCCATCCATGATTAATACATATGTCCTTTTATGTTGAGACTGGGCATATGTTGAAATGTGGTTACTATGTGATCAGTCTTTCGGTCATCAACATTTGTTGAAACCTGAAACTGTGTGTGGCATATGATATATAAACGATGTATATTAGCCGTCTGTTTGGCTAACCATATTTTCAGAGAATAAAATACTGACCGACCTATGGTACGCATATTTTAACGAAGCGGTTACCACATGCATTCTGATTATTTTTTTAACCACGTCACCATCAAATGTATTGCTGGTTCGTTAACGTAAGTAACGATAAGATTTATTTTACACTTTTCTGTTTGTTTTTATTCAATACCGTCCGTACAATTAATCAATATATACTTTTCTTACATGACTTGGATAAATTCCCAAGTCAACAATTTTTCAGTGCTGACCGGAACGTCTGATAGCACTCCTGTTTCACTATGCATCTCCTAGACACATTTTCCTACTAGCAATTCTCTAGCTTGTTTGCTGTAATGATAGATGGTGCAGCGGTTATTTGGAATCAAAACGCCACTTAAATCATGCCACAAGCTATTTTGAGCCAACATTAAGCATTATTGACCAATAGGAAAATGTTGACCTTTGGGATTTGGTGAGTGTGAAATGTTGGGCATCGATTTCAATTATCTCTATTTATGACTCCACACATTCTGTAATGAAGATGTTATGTTATTGTTATTTTTAATATTATCATCTGACCCAAGAATTCCCTGCTACCCTGGTACCAAAAAATGAACATCTACATAAATGAAACCAACTGTGGCATAAGACAGAAAGTTTATGTGGCATTACTGCTAGCGATAAAATGTCTCCAGTCTCGTCACCAATACCAGTGTCGTCACCAGTACCGGTCTCGTCACCAATACCAGTGTCGTCACCAGTACCAGTCTCGTCACCAATACTGGTGTCGTCACCAGTACCAGACTCGTCACCAATACCAGTGTCGTCAGCAATACCAGTGTCGTCACCAATACCAGTTTTGTCACCAATAGCAGTCTAGTCACCAATACCAGTTTTATGTCACCAATACCAGTCTCGTCACCAATATCAGTGTCGTCACCAATGCCAGTCTCGTCACGAATACCAGTATCGTCACCAATACCAGTCTCGTCACCAATACCAGTGTCGTGACCAATACCAGTGTTGTCACCAATACCAGAGTCGTCACCAATACCAGTGTCGTCACCAATACCAGTGTCGTCACCAATACCAGTCTCGTCACCAATACCAGTGTCGTCACCAATACCAGTGTCGTCACCAATACCAGTCTCGTCACCAATATCAGTGTCGTCACCAATGCCAGTCTCGTCATGAATACCAGTATCGTCACCAATACCAGTCTCGTCACCAATACCAGTTTTGTCACCAATAGCAGTCTAGTCACCAATACCAGTGTCGTCACCAATACCAGTGTCGTCACCAATACCAGTCTCGTCACCAATATCAGTGTCGTCACCAATGCCAGTCTCGTCATGCATACCAGTATCGTCACCAATACCAGTCTCGTCACCAATACCAGTGTCGTCACCAATACCAGTGTCGTCACCAATAACAGTGTTGTCACCAATACCAGAGTCGTCACCAATACCAGTCTCGTTGTCAATACCAGTGGGACAAATGATAAGGGCTTCCTGGAATATTTGTTTCTGGCCTTTGTACGATCGTTGAAAATGCCATTGTCAAGGTCTCAACTGAGTAACCAACACATCATATTATCGCTCACCAGAAATGGCCGCTTTAAAGGATAGATTGAAACCATTAGAGGCTGAGAGAAGAGCCAGTTGTTTCACGACTGAGTACATAATTTACTGCGACCCCAGCGGTTAGAGCCTGTTTACTTTTCTATTTATAGAAGAGTTGTCATAATGTCCTAGGAACATCACTTTCGCAAACTTACTGCGCAACGTCGTTTATCTCACCGCTAAAACTGGGGAGGGGGCACTCACGTTCCAGCTGGTTACCACCCGTGTCCATGACTTTTTAAAACGACACCTAAAGGTGGAGTCTAATTTTTAAATAATATTCTCTTTTATAACCAATTCACAAATAACCCCCATTGTGTGGTAAACGAGGAGTACTGAATGAACATTACACTCCCTTAAACAAAACTGGCACTCCCCGCGGACCGCACCTGGCCGCAAAATTACCCCCTTTCTCCATGTTTTTTTTTTTTTTTTTTGGATAAGCCTGAAAATGCAGTGCTAAGATACCAAGTACCCTCCCCCTCCCCCTTCCGCTTCCCCTCGTTTTAAATCGTCTGATGCCTGCGAACGATGCTCTAGTGTTTTCTTTGCTAACTTAAGGGAGGAGACGGCGTTTGTTTCTGCAGATGTTTATATCTGGCTGTCATTGACACAGAAGTGACGCACAGAGTCATGAGAACAGCGAGATCTTCGCTGTGACGTATTCCTCGGCTGGATCCGTGTCCTGGGTATGTTTTAGTTGTGCCGTTTTAGTTGCAGTTCACACAACACGTGATCCACCCGGACACACTGTGAACACTCATTGATATATGAACGAAACCAATTCAAGGCTGTTTTATTTATCGCAAAGTCAACAACTGCATTGTAATTTGTATTCATTGTAAAGTCACCATAAATATATTCCTATCAAGCGATAGGTTTCTTAATCTGACTGGGGATATCTTAATTAACTACACTACAGTGGAATACCGGAAATAGGACAACAGTAGGAATGAACTGATACCGGAAATGGCACCAAAATATAATGAACTGACACCCGAAATACCACCAGAATAGAAATGAACTGATACCGGAAATAGCACCAGAATAGGAATGAACTGATACCGGAAATAGGACCATAATAGGAATGAACTGATACCGAAAATAGAACCAGAATAGGAATGAACTGATACCGGAAATAGGACCATAATAGGAATGAACTGATACCGGAAATAGCACCAGAATAGGAATGAACTGATACCGGAAATAGGACCATAATAGGAATGAACTGATACCGAAAATAGCACCATAATAGGAATGAACTGACACCGGTAATGGCACGAGAATAGGAATGAACTGATACCGGAAATAGCACCAGAACAGGCATGAACTGATACCGGAAATAGCACCAGAATAGGAATGAACTGATACCGGAAATAGGACCATAATAGGAATGAACTGATACCGGAAATAGCACCAGAATAGGAATGAACTGATACCGGAAATAGGACCATAATAGGAATGAACTGACTTCCGAAGCGGATGTATTTCTACGATTCTTTCTAATGCAAGACACAGAAGGGGGATTATTAAAAACTTAACATGTATAAATAGATAATTTAGATATCTAAGAAATATTTGAACGCGAAAAAGCTGCAAGCCAACTGAAATAGCATTTCCTCATAAAAAACTGAATGCAAATAAAGCACTTGACAGTGAGAGTTGTGCCTGTTTTTGACAGGAGCTGGGGCACTCTTACGCCGTACAATAAGCGGCATATAGAACGGAGTTCGTTAGCAATGACATTGGGTTTTATGTCAAAGCTAAGTACCATCTTTGTTCTTCTTATACCATCTGTAGGTGTGAAAAACCGGCCTCAAAGATTAAGACAAGGTTGTTGCTTAAAAAAAAAACGAGTTGGAAAATTACAAGAAAGAAAATTTGTCCAGGATATGTGAAATGAAACAGGAGTTATATCACAATGAAACAGGGATGATATCACAATGAAACATAGGTGCTATCACAATGAAACAGAGGTGATATCACAATGAAACATGAGTAATAGCAGAGTGAAACAGGAGTGATGTCACAATGACACAGACGTGATATCACAATGAAACATGAGTAATATCAGAATGAAACCAGATTGATATCACAATGAAACAGGATTGACATCACAATAAAACAGGAGTGATGTCAAATGAAACATGACTAGCATCAGGATGAAACAGGATTGATATCAAATTTAACAGGAGTGATGTCACAATGAAACATGAGTAATATAAGGATGAAAAATGAAACAAGTTTGTCAGTCCCTCACAGGCGTGCAATCACAGGATTTCAATCAGCAATTGAGTAGCTTGAACAGTTACCTCTACGTGGCTCCGTCAAGCAGCCATTGTACAAATCCATACGGTGAAATTTCCATTTTCCCATTTTTTTTTTACAAAAATGTCAAAATAATCCCTCATTGCCCAGATCCACTTTATAATCCTTCTATGTGCTAGAGAACAATTGAATCGCATCAATGGTTACGGAAATATGGCACCGACAAACACCCATTGAATAGGTCAATGGTGCTTTATTTTCAAAGTTTTCCCATTTTCCCAATTTTTGCGAAAATCTCAAAATAATACCTCTTTGCACAGGTCCACTATGTAGTCTTTGCAGGTGCAAGAAAACAATTGACTTGCTTCCATGGTTACGGAAATATGGCGCCGACAAACGCTCATTGAATAGGTCAATTGTGTTGAATTTTCAAAGTTTTCCCATTTTTCCAATTTTTGCGAAAATCTCAAAATAAAACCCCGTAGCGCAGCAAGAGAACAATTGAATCGATTCAGTGGTTACGGAGATATAGCACCAAAAAAAAAGGTGTCGACGGACGGACACACGGACGGACGAACCCGAATCCTATAGCCCCCGCTTTGCGCTACGCGGCTGCATGGACTAACAGGAGTGATATCACAATGAAATTGGAGTAGTATCAGAATGAAACGATAGTGATGTTAAAATGAAACAGGAGTAATATCACAATGAAACAGCAGTGAGATCAAAACGAAACAGAAGTGATATCAAAACGAAATAGGAGTGATATCAGAACGAAACAGGAGTGATATCATAGCGAAACAGGAGTGAGATCAGAGCGAAACAGGATTGATATCAGAACGAAACAGGAGTGATACCAGAGCGAAACAGGAGTGATATCAGAATGAAACAGGAGTGATATCAGAACGAAACAGGAGTGATATCAGAACGAAACAGGAGTGATATCAGAGCGAAACAGGAGTTATATCAGAATGAAACAGGAGTGATATCAGAGCGAAACAGGAGTGATATCAGAACGAAACAGGAGTGATATCAGAGCGAAACAGGAGTGATATCAGAGCGAAACAGGAGTGATATCAGAATGAAACAGGAGTGATATCAGAACGAAACAGGAGTGATATCAGAACGAAACAGGAGTGATATCAGAACGAAACAGGAGTGATATCAGAGCGAAACAGGAGTGATACCAGAGCTTATATCTACAAGCAGATAGCTTATTATGTTTTAATATAGATGCAGATATGTGCATTGAAGCCCGGAGAATCTACATTGATCCAGTCCACTCTCTGGTTGGGGTATATTTTATCGTAATGGTGAAATTAGTCCGTGTAGCAATATAAATGTATTACTGCAGACATAAGTTCAAAAGGAATAAACATTTACAGCTTTTATTCTAACCATATTTTATTTCACAAATATAGAAAAGTAGAAAATGTATTATTTGACTCAGTTACGACTTAATGTAAACACAAAGTGAAAATTGATGGTTGAAGAGACTGCAAAAAAAAAAAACAAAAAAAAAAAAAACAAAAAAAAAAAAAACAAACAAAAAACACACAATAAAGAGACTGACACTGCGTTAAACAACGGATTTATTGTTTTATAGGTCAATCGTTTCTGACACACCCTCAAGACAGATGGGTTTCGTTATTAGCCACATTACTCCAAAAATGTGAAGCCATTGAGGGCAGAGATATTGATGAAATATTGTCCAAAGAGTGAAGAAGATATACTGTCACCGCGCACCGAGGAACGCCATTAAGTTCGATTTCCGTTTTTATATCGTGTTATTACAATTCTGATTCATAAGTATTGTGCCATGATTTTAGTGTTGTTTTTCTTTGCATGTAGTTATAGAAGCTGAAAGAGCTGGTTGTTGTGCGTCTGGTTAAAATGAAACTCAGTGTTGTTTTTTGACATGTGTTTGTAGAAGTTGAAGGAGCTGGTTGATGTGTGTCACATTAAACTCAAGTTCAGTGTTGTTTTTTGACATGTGGTGGTAGAAGTTAAGGAGCTGGTTGTTGTGCGTCTGGTTGAAATGAAGCTCAGTGTCGTTTGTTTTGCAATACGGTGATCTCTTTGAATGCGTTGTCAAGATTTCTGTATCATACAATCCTTCAAACGTTCCTTAAAAATCGGGAAAAGTTCGATTGTCGAGCAGCAGAGGTGGTACGCGGTACAAGCCTGATCACGGGGAGAAAGTTAGGTAAGTGAGAGGTTGTAAGTTGGGAGTCAGGAGGGGAATAGGAAGTGGAGATTGATTGCTCCACACCATCCAATCACCGTGCTGTGGTACGGGGACAGTGGTAGACATTCCCACTCACAGGCAAGGTATACTCCGGTACGCAGTAAACTCTGTCTGATAGACCGAACAGTCACTGAAGAAGAGCTGGTAAGACAATGGAGGAACGTAACTACTCGTGCTTTGTTTCCACAGACTCAAAAAAGCAGAGAGACCAGCAAAAGGCGCTGCTACAGCGACAGACAAGACTTTAGTTATGCCGGAACCAAAAGGGCCAATAAAAGGCGCTGTTACTAAAAATAGCGACAAACAAGACAGCAGATAGGTCAGAACCCAAAGGGCCGGACAGTAATTGAATCGACCAAAATAATTTTTGCTATGAAACTGAACCTGTGCTTAGTACATAGTAACTTTTAGAGAATGTCGTGAGCTATCTGTGGCTGCAGTGTTCCTTACACATATCGGTGTCATCTTCCAATCACACTATGCAAGATGGCTTCTCGCCATGTCACAGCACCAACTTTCTGACGCAGAAAACCAAGACAACCGAAATTTGCGGTGGCGTGAACAATCGCCCCGGACTTCACTTGACAACATGTAAGAAGGCGTAGCATGTTATCTACTACAGGGGCATGAGAGCGGTCGGAGCCTTATACAAGTGCTATCTAGTACAAGATAAGTAATATCGAGTAAAAGACTTTTATAAAAGTTATCTAGTACGGGGGCACGTGAGAAGGCTCCGAGACTGACATAAGTATTATCTAGTACCAGGGCATGTGAGAAGCCTCCGGGACTTACATAAGTGTTATCTAGTACAGGGGCACGTGAGAATCCTCCGAGAACTATATATGTGTTATCTAGTACAGGGGCACTTGAGAAGCTTCCTCCGAGACTTATACAAGTGTTATCTAGTACAGAGGCATGTTTAAGTTTAAAGTAGATAACAAATCTCATACACTGTTATACACTTTGACTAGACACATGAAAAAAATAAAAAATAAAACAAATTCTTCAAAATGTGAAAAAAGTTGGAAAGAAGGTGATTTTCCTGTGGTTAACCCTGTATTTATGAGCACTACTGTAACACAAAACAAAGATTAAGTACACAAACATGTTTTCTACACACGTGTCTTATAAGAGCGCTTTGTTAGGCTGCTACTTAAGGGACCCAACGTGATGCCTGGTGTTCTATATATAAAAGCCGCCAGTGTATGTATAAATAGCGTTATTCTCTGCAATAAATATCTCAAAATGAGGAACTAAGAGCTTTTTTGTTTCACCCACATGCCTACATGAGTGCAAATCTCTGTTTGGCTGTTGACTTTTTCAGCAAATAAACAACTGCATCAATAATAAAATCAAAAAGCATTTGTAAATTAACCCTAAGTGTGGTATTCAAAACACACCCATTGCTTGTTATGAACATATCTATATCAGTTCTTCGTATTACTTTGTTAAGCACATATCTATATCAGTTTTCTGTATTAGCTTGTTATGCACATGTCTATATAAGTTCTTTGTAGTACTTTGTTATGCTCATATCTAGTTGTTTGCATTACCTTGTTATGCACATATGTCTATGAGTTCTTTATAACCCTTGAATTTAGTTTGAGCTATGACATGCAACTATTTTGATTAGGCAATGATGATTTATTCAGATCTTTAACCAACAGATCTTCATTCTAGAAGCTGAAGCATTACTTGGAATGAAAAAAGACTTATGGGGTTGTCATGTTTGTGTATTTGTGTGATGATGGAAAACAAGAAAGTGTCCGTTCAGAGGTGGTGTGCAAGTCGGTCCTACTGATGGTGTGACTTATCCGAGGGCTATCGGTCAGCTATTTACGTAGAGATGCAAGGCATCGCAAATGACACTTGAAAACATTGCTACTTTGTCGTCTAAATAGCTATTTCGATAATCACCTGAAAACAAAATAAATGTAAACGTTTTCAAAGTCAAATTCGAAACTGGGAAGCAGTATTGAATTGTAGGGTATGAATAGGCTAATCCTTTTCTGTTCCTCAAATCGGTGTTAGAGTGCATGTGATACCCCTTTGCGGGTCAGGTCGAACCTGCGGCCTTTTGATTATCAGACCAATGATCCATACCTGAGTAACGGCCCATGCTGGTCACTGGTAAAATAAACCTCGATCGGATTGTTTATTTGCACATATCACCACTGTGCACTTCTAATTAAAACTGGTGCAACAATGAGAAGAAAAACAGCGGTGTACAATGTATATGTTCGCTGTATCTAAGGCATCTTGTCTATTTTCTCTCTCATTCTATGTAATTATACCAAGCATACATATCTAATTCCACAGTTGAAATAAAATTCCAATAATTAGTAGCAGTATGCTCACGCCTAAGAATCGACGCTTTATGACTAAAATCTAAGCTCCAGCTTTGTAATTGCTTGTGCAAAACGCGCAGTGACTGCATGAACGGACACATTTTCAGATAGGGTTTAACAATTTGACACAGAAATTAACGAAGAAAGAGTTGCTGTATTTTTGCTCCTTATTGTAGACATATCTGTAGATATCTTGTGCTTTAAGCTTGTACCTATAGACAACAAATGGGTCAGTGTTTCGCCCACAAGATATAAAACATAAGATTATTTATAAAAAGGTTGTACTAAGTACACCATGAATAGTACCTTCTCATTGGAGGAAAGGTTATGAATATTCATAGGTATTTGACGCAAAATATGCAATTTTTATAGTTTACTTGTAGTTTCACAAGGTAAGTAAGACAAGGTAATGATATGTATTTTGTATAAAAAATATCCACAAAGGAACTGTTTTTCATACTCTTGCGTTTTATATAGCAGATTAGTAAACATAATCAACTGGTCAGGAATCATCCATATAATTACTGAGGTATAGAACATATAGATCCATTTACGGAAAGTGATAAGAAGATACTAAACAGGATTATATCATCTGTTGCTACATAAAACTTTTCGCTGACTTCATTGGATTGAAAGTAAAACAGGCTGAATGCACGGTGCTGAAAGAGTACTATATTCTGTATCAAAGTGAATTACATAAGCAGAAAACGTTTTCATAGTCATAACTAAACCAAAATGTCGCAAAAATGCACGCTGGGATGGGGTGTGACATAATAGTCTAGGTGTATTTATTACCTCACCGTGTGAACAAATACTGAAATTAAGGTAGGTAAGCATAGTCGCGTAGGATGGTTCAACGGCACTACTGAGCAAGCACCCCGATACCGTTGAGAAAGCAGCCCGATACTTCAAAGATTCGAAGGAACAAATCCTCAAACAGGGGAAGAAAGTAGTCAATCATCACTGGGAAGAATGTTGTTAAGCACGTAATGCGAGAAAAGGTCAACAAACACTGGGAAACACTTCGAAAAAAAGCTAAAGAAACACTATTGAAGAGGCAATTCGAAATAAAAATAACATTGACAAGAAACTGTTCCTAAAACGCTACTGGATAAACAGGCCTGTCCGTGAAATGAAATTTGAAAAAAATGCACTTTTTATAAATGTTTGTTGATGATCGAGCAAAGAAATAAAAATTGGTTTTGTTGCATTTTAGAATAGTAATGCGTAGATTTTGCATGATGAGCATTGCTTAGTAGCCGTGTCGCATGAGAAGTTTTTGAGTAAAAAGATTTTGTGGCTAAACACCCCATAATGGTTTGTAACACCATAACCTTGTTTTAGCCCGTTTTATCAATAGGAAGAAGTGGAGAAAATTGCGGATCTCGACATTACCGCATTACATCATAGATATAAAATTGTCTGGTTTTGAAAAAATACCGTTTAAAGAAAATTGAAAGGCCTATATGCTTTTCGCAATTATCACACATAATTAGAAGACCGCAACAGCATAGCATCCTCTACAATAGTAATACCCATAATATGTTTTAAAATATTAAATTGTGTACAGTGACTGCAAAACATGGTCAATCACATGCCAATATAAACTGATAACACATAGTCAATCACATGCCATTGTACATTGATCAGTTTATTTGAACAACGATTTAATAATGGGATTGACTACACACGTTAAAGTATAGAGAACATTTTAAAGTGCACATAAGTTAAGAAAAATATTACTTCTTTTCTTTTCTGCGTAATAATACGTACATGGTGAAATCTAACACGTAACTATTGGAAACAAAAGCAAAGCCCCACATTGTGTTACGTGTCGAAATGATACCCAGTCATCATATTCTATTTTTTGGAGAAATATGAATTTTCTGAATTCACTTCCCAGAGTTTATGTGGCTGTAGTCTTCCGAATCAATATTCTCATGCTGTTGGGAGTTTTTCTCTGGACCCTTAATTGTCAGATGTTTTGTAATGTTATAATGCTTTCTTCAAAAGTTTTGTTCAAGACGAAATTATGGACGTGTTATTGTTTTAATTGGCCCTTACAAGAACTGACTAAAGAACTTGTACTGGTTATTGTTTTCATTGGCTGTTACAGGAAGTAACCCAAGAACTTTGGCGTTATTGTTTTGATTGGCTGCCACAAGAAGTGACTCAAGACCTAAACGTTAGCGTTTCTGAAACCTCAAATTATTGCAGATATGAAATTATGATGTAAACTCAATGTACTGAATGGGCTTGTCATGTCTTCGAAACATCATTTATAAAAACAACATTGTGCAAAATGGGCCAACAAACTATAAATCTATGTACAGTAAAACTTTCGCTGTAGACAACCTATCTATGGAGACACCCATAAACTGGGAACAGTTTTAGCCATTGATTTGTATAGTTTTAAGACCTGTTTATTAATGATACCTGGCTAATAGTAATTAGGACCACTGTTTTGCTTGAAAGTTTACAAATATACCGAAATTAATTTCATAACTGTGTACTCCACAGTGTTAAGGTTTGTTTGCTTTAATTGTTTGTTATTCTTTCTAATGGGTACATTGTATCAGACAGTGCATCTGACGTAAAGGAGGTTATTATTAATAAATGTAAAGCAAGTGGTGCCATTTATGGGTATGCTATTACATACACACATATAGAGCTGTTCTATTCGGGACATCTGTATGTTAGGGACGAAATCTGTCAGTCATTCGATTAACATACTGTTAGTACATATTGGTTACTAAAATTTGTGATAGTACTTTGTTATGTATTTTAAAAGACTATAAGAACATAGAAGACTATAACATATTAATCTTAAGCGAAACATTGGCGGTGGCTACGGGATAAACCGTGCGGGGCTTTATGTTTGGGTTTAATAGGGAACCACGAAGTTCTAATATGGTGTTTGACATATCAACAGAAGGCTGTTGTGTTTAAGTGTAAGATACGTGTCAGCACACTAGTACTCATACGGCCGACTTAGGCCTGGAAAGCGTTTGATAACGTCTAATTATTTGGTGTTATTTGACCTTGTGGTAATAAGTAACAGAAACATACTTGGTTAATGAGACTATAGATTCCTCTGCAAATCAAATAATAACTATAATGTTTAGTCAAAACATAATATAATCGGGTTACCGGGACAATAGACGTGTTTGATACAAAAGTGAGGTCCCAAGGTCATCAAATGACATTCTGTTTTTATCGATCTATTCCCTCTTCTTCTTGCTTCTTAGTTTTTGACATGTTTGTGACATATAACAAATTGGGGTTAGTTTACACAATAGCTGAATTCTACTAGTAAACAAAAGCACGTGTCATTATGTGCATGAATCAAGCGCAATTTGGGAACTGAGTATTGTTTGTAAACAAGCGCAAGTGTAAAAATGAGTGAAAAGCTCAACCATGTGATCGAAGTGTGACATCAGAAGTTTACGTGCATCAGTCATGCAGTCCGCAAAATAAGAAGCTATGAAATGTATTTGTACACAGCTGCATATTATTTTAGCAACATCCCTAATCGATAACTGAGCTTTCCAGAATAAAACAAGAACTACGGGTTAGATCCTTCAATATTAGACATCCGAGAATTACTAGCAAACTATTATTGCACGTAATTAGCCTGTTATAATTCCAGTTCATTTAAAAAACCTTGGGCACTATGACGGAAGATCCATAACTGACAGCCTACTGGCATTTAAGTATTAATTGCTGAACTAACATTCGAAATCAACGAACTAAGAACTGATATGAAAATCAAAGAACCCACGAATTTGTGGCAAAACGATTACTCGATACTGGCAGGAAGGGAATCTAAATCATGTTTCTAATATGAAAAACATGTTGTATGTTTACAAGGCCAGACAGGGAAAATGTTTTCACTAAAAATATAAAAACTTAGTTCGAAATATCAAACGCAAATCAGATGTGTTGCAAAGCTAATATACCTAATAAAACCAGCGAAACAAAAACAATAATTAATTGTTTTAGTCTCAACCTTTTAAGGTGATCCATCTTTTCTGTTTTTCTGCTAATATAACCTTTATGGTAACATTCTGGTAATTTATTACGTACGATTATGTTCAGGTCTCCTATGATTATGTTCAGGTAATATATCCCTCTGATTATGTACAGGTAATATGTCCCCTATGATTTTGTACAGGTAATATGCCCCCTATGATTTTGTACAGGTAATATGCCCTCTATGATTATGTACAGGTAATATGCCCCCTATGATTATGTACAGGTAATATATCCCCTATAATTATGTTTCGATAATATGTCCCCTATGGCTATGTACAGGTAATATGTCCCCTATGGTTATGTTCAATAATATATCCCCTGTGATTATACTCAGGTAATATATCCCTTATAGTTATGTGCAGGTAATATATCCCCTATGATTATGTAAGGTAATATATCCAATATGATTATTTTCAGGTAATAGATTCCTATGATTATCTTCATATCATGCCACAGACAAAGAACAATTCTGTAAGGTTACTTTTAGCTTCATATTATGAAGATCACAAATGGCGAGATTTATGCTGCAAAGATATTTTAAAACATTTTTAGCGTTGCTGTCAGAAATCTCTGCGATTTTTAGTCTGCTTCATGTCAGAAAACAGTCAATTTTTCAAACGTTGTTTATTACTTTCTCAAATACATGTGTGCCGTGCAGGGTATAAAATGCCCAGAATGTAAAAGATGGAAAATACAGTGTTGTGTTGTGTGAGACGTAACATGGTAAAATTTAAGGTTTACTGTTTTTGTAAATATTTCTTCCCATTAAGACTTATTCTTTTGTAATGGGGTTTATTTTGTGATGCGTTTTATTGTGCAATGCTGCCCCTTTAGAATACCGTTGATAAGGTCCTTTTGTGCTCGGGATGTTTCAGTCAAATTCATTTATATATATTATTATAGATACACTTTGCCTTACGTCAGCTTGCTTCGGGGGCTAGTCTTTAAAGCATAGCCTTTACAAAACAATAACGTGATAAAAACTGGAGAATATAACTTGCAATTTATATTCATAAATAGTTTACAATGATTAAAGTTCTGTTTCCAGCGATCTAACACTAACGCAATTTGCATTTTAAATCCATCTTTTAACCCACAGCACAGTAGTTTTTGAGAATCTTTACTTTAAAGGACAGATAACCTGGACAGTACAAGCCACACCAGTGTTGCTGCTTGTTGTGGAGACTAGACTGTCACTGTTAATAGCTGGAAAACATGCAGATATGCCGCTTCCCCATTGTCCCAATTTCTTTGCCATTTGTCTGCGAGGCTTTTAGTATGTTTTGCTAGGCAAATCTTCAATAACATTATTAATTTGATTGTATAATTTAATGTTTTTTTGATAATACTTTTTCAACAGTAATTATGTACTTTAACTGTTGTGGAAATGTATAAAACATACTTCTTCATGCTTAACATTGCACTCAGGTCTCAGCCTGAAGGATAATAAAGTCGAGTATAGGGTATGCGGTTTTAACAATATCTCTTGCCTCCCTATTGTATGCCCTAAATAATCACACTACAATATATGGACTTTAATTGTTTTTCAAACATGGAGTTAATAGTATGTATTAATTTAAACGTTGCTGTCTTCTTGTTCAATACATCCAGTTTCTAATATATGTTTTTTTATAATGCCTGTTCCTTTGCACTGTTGTAGAAAAGTGTTGATTATGACCGTTTCGTTTAGGCTCTTTAAATTCAGTTCATACCTATATTTTGTTGTTCCTTTACCCTGTTGTAGAACAGTGTTTATAACGCCCGTTTTGTCTGGGCTGTATAAGCTTAGTTCCCGCCTATATTTTATTTCTAAAAGTTTTAGAACGTGTATTTCCTCTTTCAACAAATCGCACATATAAGTCATTGCATTTTCTTTCTGCCCATGCGTAAAAAGCACGGTACATTATGTATTTGAATACATTTCATGTACCAGATACATTGTTGCATTGCTTCCGCTTGCTCCGGCTGTTATTGTTCAAGGAGGGGCCATTATAAAAAATACCGTAATAAAAATTGGGATTTCAACGTGTAACTTGTATCCCTAGAACAGTTTTAACTTTTTTAAACTTTTATTTTAAGTAGATATGTTTTCTCTAAATCAGCACTAATATAACTTCCATTTTAAATGAGTCATTTTGAGATCCTTTAAAGGTGACAAGTGACGTAGACAACGCAAGCCGCACCGGTGTCTAGACTGGCACTGTTAATAGCTTGCAAACATGCAGACATGCCTCTTTCCCATTGCATGTTTCTTTGACATTCCTCTGCGAGGCTTATGACGGGGCTTTACCAAGCAAAGCATTTAATCTCCAATATGTATTCTTAATTTGATACAGTGGTTCAACTCTTCACAATGCTCAGACTGTTTCTAACAATCCGGAACAGTCTTTCTTAACAATGTTAAGTTTTTGCTAACAGAGTTTTTTTGTCTCTCGTTCGTTACAGAACCATAAAAGAAGTGCTAAAATGTAGTGCAACCCGCGGAAATTCCACAAAATACAGATCTTGCTTGATTCCCATTGTTTTGTTTAAAAAAAAAACACACATTCTGAATGAAATTAAAAATGACTTTTATTTAAAGTATTACACAAGGCTAATGTTTACACAGTTATTTATAAATGTTCAAATCGTTAATTGTGCATCATGACTCACGGCATAACAAGTCTTATGTAAGTCTTATGAGCGTGAAGAAAAAAACTGTATTCGATGTGACTCAATAACCGTGACAAAAAAATGGTATTTCTGTCCTGTGAAATAAAACAAGGCTGTCCTGGGACAACGCTCCAGCTGATTGACAACACCAATTAATTAATACCAAAATCATCAATTAATGTTACATAAATAAAGGTCATTGAACGACACCAGGTGAATATTCGTCAGATTCAAAATTCATATGAGTAAAAGAAACACAGTTAATTACGTATTGGGTATTGACTATCGACACATTGGATATCAACATACTGTGTACCATTACATCGTATATCAGCATATTGTATATAAAATATTTGATGTCAACATGTTCGATATCAACATATTGTATATAAACATATTGGATATCAACATATTGTACATAAACATATTGGATATCAACATATTGTATATCAACATATTGGATATCGACAGATTGCATATCAACAAACTTGACAACAACATAAAAACGTTATTGCTTGGGGATATTGCTTGAATCTTTAGTTTCCATTTTGCATCAGTCACATCAATAATACTCCGTTCTGCCATGTTGTGGTGACATCGTGGGAAGTACCGTTTCTTTCTGTCTTATTTCAGATTTTTCTGATGAACAATTGATGCTTCTGCGAGAAAAGCTGGCAGGGGTTGTCCGTCTGCTGAGACTGAGAATCTGTGTGGTGAGAATGTGTGGCAGGAATCTGTGTGGTGAGAATGTGTGCGGTGAGAATCTGTGTGGTGAGAATCTGTGTTGTGAGAATCTTTGTGGTGAGATTATGTTTGGTGAGAATCTATGTGGTGAGATTATGTGTGGTGAGAATCTATGTGGTGAGATTGTGTGGTGAGAATCTATGTGGTGAGATTATGTGTGGTGAGAATCTATGTGGTGAGATTATGTGTGGTGAGAATCTATGTGGTGAGAATCTGTGTGGTGAGAATCTATGTGGTGAGAATCTGTGTGGTGAGAATCTATGTGGTGAGAATCTGTGTGTTGAGAATTGACCTACTATTACAGGCATCGGAATTTTCACTGAATTCCAATGCTAATGTGATGTATCATAGAAACACTTTTCAGAAGCATGAGATTTACAGAAACGCTCATGCCCAGGCAATGTGTTTTATGCAGTGTGTATGTATTCACACAGTGTCTGTGGCAATGATTAAAACGAACCATCAAACCCAAGGGGGACTCATTGGTATTATCATATGTGTTACCAAGTGCGTTCAAGAAAAAACGCACAGAGGCGGTAATTCTGAGGCTGGACGCAGTCCGCGCGGAGTGCCAATTAATTTTGTTAAAAAGGGGTGTAATTTTCATTCAGTACTCGGCCTTACCAACATAATTCTGTCATAATTGTACCTCGCTTGTTAAAAGGGGGCATTATTGCTAGTTTAGCATTCCGCGGTTAGGAGTCGTTTTAAACGGGTACGCTTTTTACCCATTTGGTGCGTGAGTGCCCCCCGCCTCCTGGCCATTCCACACGTGGTAACCATTTGGTGCGTGAGTGACCCCCGCCCCCCTGGCCATTGCACACATCCCGAACACTCGCGTAACGTCGGGCCGACGTCGGAACGGTATAAACCAGGTCGGAAAACGTCGGCATCGGCTTCGATGCATCGGTTATAGGTTGGCAATAGTCGAATTTCCATTTTTTTCTCATTCGTCGGAAGTTCATCGGTTACCGACGTTGGCCCGATGATTATTTTCCTCAGTTTAACAGATGTTGGCAAATATTCATCGGGCCGACATCTTTTTCCGACGAACTTCCGACCAATTGGGAATTTTTTTTGCTAAAAATATTATATTCATATATTACATGTATTTCTCAATGCATATATTAGACATATATTTTTATGCATTGGTTATACGTTGGAAATAGATTAACTTCCGACCAATGGTAAAAAAAAAAATGAAACGGATATTGCATACGTATATTCGATGTATTTACTTATACGTACATTATACATATATTTGTATATGTTGGCCCAACGTCTGACATAGACGTACTTCCGACGGAACAAAACTTTATTGTTTTTGAAAAAGATATTACTGATGTATAACCGACGGATTACAATAATCGTATAATATACAAATGTATCACTGCATCGGCTATACGTCGGAAATATACCGAATTCCGACGAAAATTAATTTTTTTATTTAAGATATTACAAGCATATAATATGCGTATAAAAATATACGTATATTATACATATAGTTATATTTGTCGGTGAAACGTCGGAAATATACCGATTTCCAATGGATCTCTAAATTTGTGTATTTCACGCATAACTTGAAATGAAAACTATATATATATATATATATATATATATATATATATATATATATATATATATATATATATATATATATTGCGTTGTGTACGAGTGCTCCACATATTCCACAGCGTCGGAAAAAAGATGCCGATATTGCCAACGCGTATTATACGTATTTTTTTTAAACGTCTATAAAACGCATATTTTCCCATCTATAGACGAATTCGGAAATACATCGGAAAAAAGATGCCGATATTGCAATCGTATATTATACGTATTTTTTATACGTCTATAAAACGCATATTTTCCGATGCTTATTCGGCGTCGGAAATTTATCGATTGACGTTTTGTAGGGGACATTATGAAGAATCGATAGTGGTGCATTATGAATATACTTGAAAATTATCATTTGCCTCAATAAACTAGCCCCAGCCGCCGTGGAGTAGAGGTATGTTCCGCGCCTAGGATGCAAGAGGTCCCCGGTTCAAACCCGAGTAAGTACTAGTGTTCAGTTGCAATATATAGATATGCTATGTTGTATATTGATATGCTATGGTGAATGTATGAATATGTGAATATATGAATGGTTGGTAAAGGTTCAATGGGTCAGTTAAGGTTAGAAACAATTTTTTTACATATAAAAATCATCGGAAGTTCGTCGGAAATGCATCGGAATATAAACGTATAACCGACGTATAGCCGACGGTTGGTATCCGACGTCGAAGAGTTTGTAGGGATATTTCCGACGGTGGCCCGACGTATTAAAGATATATCGGCCCGATGTATATCCGATGTACGAAGCCGCTATATCTATTATGCGTCGGGCCATAGTTAATCCTATGTGCAACCGATACATCGGCCGACGAAGTTGCCGATATTGCCGATCTAGTATAGATGTATTTTAGACGTTACGCGAGTGTTCGGGATGGTAACCAGTTGGTACGTGAGTGACCCCCGCCCCCTGGCCATTCCATACATGGTAACCAGTTGGTACGTGAGTTGCCCCCCCCCCGCCCCGCCCCCCCCCCCCTGGTTATTGAAAACATGGTGAGAGGAGAGAGGAAGAGGGAGCGAGAGAGAGAGGGAGAGAGACAGGAAGAGAGCGAGAGAGAGAGAGAGAGAGGGAGAGAGAGAGAGAGAGAGAGACAGGAAGAGAGAGAGAGAGAGAGAGAGAGAGAGAGGGAGAGAGACAGGAAGAGAGCGAGAGAGAGAGAGAGAGAGAGAGAGAGAGAGAGAGAGAGAGAGAGAGAGAGAGAGAGAGAGAGAGAGAGGAAGCGAGAGCGAGAGAGAGAGGGAGAGAGACAGGAAGAGAGAGAGAGAGAGAGAGAGAGGAAGAGAGAGCGAGAGAGAGAGAGGGAGAGAGACAGGAAGAGAGAGAGAGAGAGAGAGAGAGAGAGAGAGAGAGAGAGAGGAAGAGAGAGCGAGAGAGAGAGGGAGAGAGACAGGAAGAGAGAGAGAGAGAGAGAGAGAGAGAGAGAGAGAGAGAGAGAGAGAGAGAGAGAGAGAGAGAGAGAGAGAGAGAGAGAGAGAGAGAGAGAGAGAGAGAGAGAACAACAGGAATTAACACAAAAATCAAGTTAATGCACATTATTTACCATTAACATTTGTTTTCAAATATAATAAACTACATTTAAAACCTCCCAAAAATCAGCACAGAAACCAATATATATTACCACATAATCACATAACCACAATCTGGTGTAACCACATGGTAACAAACGTAACTTGACCGTTTGGAAACACATGGCGATGCTGCACCTCCGGCTGTCCTCATCAAACATAAAGAAGTCCAAACCATTTAATGTTAAAAACGAGGCTTCAGTTTTTCAACATACTGACAATGAGTTTCACGTCAGATCGTCTAACACACTGACCTTATATCAGTTACAATATAACATCAAGAATTTATGTCAACGTTTAGGTCAACATTTGTCTGAAAGCTCAACATTATCTCCGATAACTCAAAACATGTTAATATGTACCATGTCATGCTAAAATTCTGCACAGGTGCTCTGTTATGGACCAATATGTTCGCGCATTGAATCCGGGACATGGGGTTGTGACGTATTTATGGCTAAAAATCGCTCATTTTCACATCATGCGCGTCAAACCCATTAACACACCCCTCCATCTAAATTCACCAACATCTTCAACCGCCAAGTCTTTTTTGTAGACTCTTATTGTTTATTTACAGAATGTAAACATACAGTGATTGTAATTTACACAGCGGAATCATTTACAAGTTTCTCGAGCAAATAAAAACACTCTGCATAGATGACGTGGGGATGGGGGATGGGGGGAGGTAAACAACCGCCCTCATCGAACCCGTACCGTTCGTTACGACAGTCAGCGGGTATTTACTTATTTTTTTTTAACTTATTTCGAGTCATGATGTCTTCATGATGACTCAAAATGAGTCAATATATGTTTTGTTATATGATTTAAGTGGCGTTTCGATTACCAGTAACTGCAATAATCAACATTATTGACATTCCCAAGTCAACAATAAAAATTATTGACTTAGGAATCTACCAATTAGAGTGCAGAATTTTCAGCAGTTCTGTAACAAAAGAACTGAATGTGGAACTAAAGCTCGCTCCCTTCCTTTTTATTAGCAAAAAAAGTGCTTTTTCACCTGGTACACGAATGGACAGGCATTGAGATTTGTGGATAGATATAGAGGATAGAGAGAGTGAGTGTGGTTATTGCGAGCAGGAATATCACAAGGAGGAATCGGTCTATCACTTTGGCTAGCAGTTGCCACTCTTCTTTGATCAGATCGCGGCGTACATTGCTCTTCATCTTGGCCGTGATACCACGGAGGTGGTAGAGAATTTCCTCCAGGGCAGGCGTCTTCTGTCTCTGCCCCATGCCTGCTTCTAGTTCGTCGTAGAGGTATCGCACGGCGATATTAACGCCGTCGACACCGTTCTGTTCGGGTGTTATTTTAGTAAGTCCCTCCTCCTCATCGCAGCCGTAGTTATGGCAACGGCTGCTGGAAGATGGCGCTCGCGAGCACTTGTCCTTGGAGGAGTGTCGTCTGCGCCTGTACTGTGGCGCCATCTGTTGCTGTTGTTGTTGTTGTTGATGCGACAGGTGCTGGTCGACGGTGTGTGGATGAGTCCTGATGCAGATGAGCCGAGCCATGAAGCCGAAAACGAGCCGATGGAGCCAGAGCGGTACCGAGTGCGTCGGCTCATGGTGGTGAAGGTCAAGGACGATGACGCTTATCACTATGGAAACCGCTGTCATCACCATCACCATGGTCAGATAAATTCCTACAATTTAAAAATATTTCTTTTAACTGTTAAAACTATAAATATTTTCAATTGTGAGAAGAAAAAAAAGAAAAAAACATATTCGCGAAGAGATAAATTTTTGGACAGCGCTCCGTGAATGTGACCGTGATTTTGGACAGCAAATCAAGTTGCCCCAATTTTATAATAACACGAGCAAAATACACATTATCTTTTCTGATTCCAGGAAAAAGCGATTATTTCGGGAAGATGGATTGCTTGTCGTGCTAGAAGAAGACAGAGCTATGCAAAAGAAACCAGGGCAATGGGTACGAAAAAATAACCCCCTCCCCCTCTCCCACCCCCACCTGTGCCCCCGGCCGATGACAGATAAAATACCACTCAGAAAAATAATAAAATAGCAAAGTACGCGTGAGCATGCGCCGTCCTGATTTCTGACACCACAGCAAGAGTATGTACTCAAACTTTCGCAAATACTGAATAGTTTTCACCAGTTATTTTGTTGTGCTACTGTGTTCGAAAACTAAATGGCTGCTTGAATTAAACGCCAAATAAGAAGTGTCAGGAGATTTTTACATAAAAATCCCGGATTTGGAGATATAAACTCGGGCTTCTAGGGGGACCACTCCAGCACCAACTGGTCACATGCCTATATATGACCAGGTGGGGCACTCAGGTACCAACTGGTTACCATGCGTGTCCATGAGCCGGGGGGGGGGCATTCGGGTTCGAACTGGTCCAGCCATGCGGTTAATGGCCCAGGGGGGGGGGCACTCAGGTACCAGCTGGCTCAACCATGCGAGTCCATGACCCGGGGGAGGGGGCACTCAGGAAACAGCTTGTCCATGACCCTCAGAAACCACTTAGGTACCAACTAGTCCAACCATGCGTGTCCACGCCCAGGGGGGCATTCACATACAAACTGGTTGCAGTGCGTGTACGTGACCCGGGGGCCTCAGGTACCAAGTGGGTACCATGCGTGGGATCACCCAGGAACCATCTGGTTCAACCATGCGTGTCCATGTCCCGGGGGGGGGGCAGTTAAGTACTAACTAGTCCAACCATGCCTGTCCATGACCCGGTGGGCACTCCGGTACCAACTGGTTACTTTTTAAAACGATCCCTAAACGCAGAATCCTAAACTGGAAATAATACTCCCTTTTTAATCAAACGCGGAGCGCAATTCCGAACCCCCCTTTTTGCGTACTGAATGAAAATTATATACCCTCCCCCTTTCCCCTCTTCCCTATAACGAAATTAACATTCCGCGCGGACCGCGTCTGACCTCAAAATTACCCCTTTTCTCCTCGTTTTTTCTTTTTGGACACGCATGTTAATACATACAATATCAAGTGCCCCTCCCCAACAGGGCGCCTCTTTGGGAACTCGCTATATAAAAAAAGAACTATTCTCTTTCATAATTACCATTTCTTTTGAAACTTCTGTTGTATTTTGTTTAATATTATACTGATTGAGTAACTCGTAGCAAAGCTCACCTATGAGAGGGACGTACTCGGAAGTTTTCGGCACATTCTCCGCGATAAGGAGCAGGAAGACACTGAAGGAGAGCAGGACGGTGATGCCGAGGGAGACCTTCTCTCCGGAGTCCGGCGGCAGGTAGAAGACCATGAGGGCCAGGATCGACATGAGGATACATGGAGCCACGACGTTAATCATATAGAAACGGGGCTTGCGTTTTAAATGCAGGATGAATTTGACTGTCGGGAACGGGATTCCTGGGTCTGAGTTGTAATACTGGTCTAGTTTGAGGGATTCGGTTTTCATGATGTCCCATTCGCCATGTTTCTGATACACATCCAGGCTGATGGCGTTCGTGCCGTTAATGAGATTCACGAAGCGTCCGTCGTACGTCCAGTCGACGAAATGCATCTCACAGCACTGGCTGTCGAAGGGGTAGAGCGTAATGTCGAGCTGGCATGACGTAATGAACTTGCCGCCGGGCACCCACTGCACGGAGCCGTCGTGGTCGATGCCGGCCCGGAAGCGCTTGTCCGCCTGATCGTCGTAAATCGCCTCCGCGCTGCAAGCAAATCGCAGCACACATACATACACTCTTGTTCTATTGTTTTGTGTATTTCTTTCGAAATTAAAGGTCAGCTCTTTTCTCAGTTTTGTTTGTTTTTGTTGGGTGGAGGGGGAGGGGGGTGGCAGGGGAGGGGGTGAGGGGAAGCAATTTACGTCCTAGTCGCGTCTTACAAACTGTATAAATTAAGTTTCTTGTTGTTGTTTTGTGCTTATATTTCATTTCGACATCAACAAGTTTCACATTTCAGGCTGATTGAGTCAACGTAGGAATTCCACTTTTCAGGGGTTTTTTTTAACGTTAGTGTTTTTAGTTGTTTGAGCTGGTGTTTTGAGGAGTTTGAGCTGGATTTTGAGCTGTTTGAGCTAGTGTTCTGATTGGTTTGAGCCACTGTTTTAATGTGTTTGAGCTGGTTTTTTTAACTGTTTGAACTAGCGCTTTTTGAATTATGTTGTCAGAATTTATAGAAGTACATTTGAGGTATGGAACGACGGTAGGCCATGCTCCAATTGTAATTCGTTCTGCGTACATGTTTTATGGGTACATTCTTCTGGTTTTGGTTATTTTAATATTTACAAGTATTAAGCTTTCATGAGATGCCTCTTTTATTAGTTGATTTCATAATGTAATTAGTCGCTAATCAATGCACCACTTGAAAACACATTTTTGTTGATCGCCAAAACATATCAAACTTACCATCTGCAAGCAATCATATGAAATCAGAGGCTTTATCACTACCATCGCGGTGTGATTAGCCCGCTTTAGACACATGCCACGTGACAGAAGAGCCTTATCTGAGAGGCTCCACTTCGTCATGCACAAAACGCCGTCTAGGGTAAATTCAATTTTCTTTTCTGCATTAAATAAGTAGGTACATTGCGGTGTTATGTAAAAAAAAAAAAAAAACAAAAAAAAAAAAAAAACAAAAAAAACAAAAAAACAAAAAAAAAACAAGGAAATGTCAGCCTTTGAAAAAGGGGCTACAAAAAGCGGATATCTATAATCCTGCTACGGCGGCCGCAAGCGTACGACGGGGAATGGGCAGAGGGTGGGAGACTGGTCGTAAGCATAAAGCGGGGTATAGACTGAGGGTGGAGAGTTGGCTGTACGCGGGTGGAAGGGGGGGAGGGGGTGGGCTGAGTGTGGAGAGCTGGCTGGAAAGATAAGACTGGGAATGGGTTGAGCGTGGAGGAGGGCTAGGAGGTGGAAGGGTTAGGCGCCGGAGGGTTAGGTGCTGGAGGGTTAGGTCAGGGAGGTTTAGGTGCTGGACGGCTAGGGGCAGGAGGGTTAGGAGCCGGAAGGGTTGGGAGCCGAATGGTTAGCCGCTGGAAGGGCTGGATGCCTTAGTGTTAGGTTCCGGAGGGGTAGGTGAGGGAGGCTTAGGTGCCGGACGGTTTGGGTGCCGCAGAGTGAGGTGCAGGAGTGTTGGTTGCCGGAAGGGTTGGGTGCTGGATGCTTAGGTGCTAAAAGGATTAGGTGCCGGAGGCTTAGATGCGGGAGGGCTAGGTGCCGGTGGGTTTAGGTGTCGCAGGGTTAGGTGCCAGAGTGGTTCTGTGTCGGACTGTTAGGTGCTCGAGACTTAAGTGAGGGAGGGTTAGGTGCTTGCGCGTTAATTAATGTTCAAAGGGTTAGATGCCATCGGGTTAGGTGCCATCGGGTTAGGTGCCGTCAGATTAGGTGCCGTAGGGTTAGGTGCCGGATGGGTTGGGTGCCTGAGTGTCAATTACTGTAATAAAGACTCAGACAAGTTTGCACCTTTAGATAAGGGAAGCATGCATATAAAAAGGCTGTAATCTGAGATAATGGACGGAGTAAGGAATGTGGTGATCGTGACGCACAATGTGGTGGTTGTGATGCAGAATGAAGTGGTTGTGATGCAGAATGTGGTGGTTGTGATGCAGAATGTGGTGTTTTTAATGGAGAATGTGGTGGTTGTGATGCGGAATATGCTGGCTGTGATGCAGAATGTGGTGGTCGCGATGCAGAATGTGGTGGTCGCGATGCAGAATGTGGTGGTCGCGATGCAGGCTTACTGATTCGAAAAATGATTCAGTCTTCCGAAAAGTTTATATCAAATTGCCAATTGAGACAGAATTACAGAATGCTTTTAGATGGCTTTCATGTAATTTAAGCATGTACGCGGTGCGACTCCACCATTCTACAAATAGCATCAGTAGACATTTAAAACTGTTCAAGATTATGCAGCACAAAACGCTACAGCGTGGGTTGTGATATGAAATCAAATGTATAAAATGTTTCCCCGACATTTACATTAAACAGAAGTAAATTCTATTGCGGAGAAGAAAGAGAGTCGATTGAGCGGGTGATTTTATAGAATTACCTTCATCAGAACAGATTTATGTTGGTACAGAGGGAGGGCATGCTTCCGCCCAGACTGTGAATCAGCGAGCTCCCTTTGTGCCAGTGTTATCACCGGACGTACGGTCATTGTTATCACCGGAAGTGCATTCATTGTAATCAGCGGAAGTACGAACAGTGTTTTCACCGGAAGTACAATATGGATCCAGCAAATTGCTATCTTTTAAATAACAAGAAAACAAATGCTCCCTTAATTTTTTGAACAAAAATGAAAGTCTTTGAGCAAGACCAATGACGTAAATAAAATGAAATGTTTTTAAGAATACTTATCAATCCTCAAAATAAAAAAATAAAATAAATAAAACTAGACAGTACAAATTGCACATCAGCCAATGGGCGGTGGTGAGTGGACTGTAGTGAGTGGGTGTGGCGAATGGTTGTTGTGAATGGGCTGTTGTGAGTGGTCTGTGGTGAGTGGGTTATGGTGAGTGGATGTAGCGAGTGGGCTGTGGTTCGTGAGCTGTGGTCAATAGGCTGTGGTTATTTGGTTGGGATGAGTGGGTGCGGCGAGTGGGTTGGGGTGAATGGGTGTGGTGAGTGGGCTGTTGTGAGTGGACTGTGGTGAGTGGACTATGATGAATGGGTTGTGGTGAGTGGGCCATAGTTCATTGGCTGTGGTGTGTGGGTGTGGTGAGTGGGTTGGGGTGAGTGGGTGCGGCGGGTGGGCTGTGGTGAGTGGGCTGTGGTGTGTGGGTGTGGTGAGTTGGCTGTGGTGAATTGGCTGTGGTGAGTGGGTGTTGTGAGTGGGTGCGGCGGGTGGGCTGTGGTGAGTGGGCTGTGGTGTGTGGGTGTGGTGAGTGGGCTGTGGTGAATTGGCTCTGGTGAGTGGGTGTGGTGAGTGGGTTGGGGTGAGTGGGTGTGGTGAGTGGGCTGTGGTGAGTGGGTGTGGTGAATGGGCTGTGGTGAGTGGGCTGTAGTGAATGGACTGTGGTGAGTGAGCTGTGGTGAATAAGCTGTGGTGAGTGAGCTGTGGTGAGTGGGCTGTAGTTGGTTGGTTGGTTTATTGGTGCTTTAAGTCCCTTTCGGCGATCACGGTGCTAGATCATGTCTACCCTGCCACGTTGTACTGAAATGGGCCGTTCCAGTTTGAATTCCTGGGGGTTTCCTAATTGAGCGCACAGCTAATAGGCACGAGCAGGATTCGAACCCGCACCGGCTATATGAGAGTTGTAGTGAGTGGTTGTGGTGAGTGGATTGTGGTGAGCGGGTGGGTTGAGTGGGCTGTGTTGAGTGGGTGTGGTGATAGGGCTGTGGTGAAGTTACCAAATTTACAGCATAGAGTTGTATGTTGTTCACAAACTAGATCAGAAAAGAAAGTGAATTCTTATGCTTAAAGGACTAAATAGTTTATTGAAACCGCAAGCATTGTATACCTAAGAGGAATAAGATAGGAAAAAAGAGACTAAAAGGAACAACTGATGTTACCATTGACTGAAATGAAGCAGAATGCATGCTTGGCTAGGAAAGGTTTTAGTGTGCTAAGTGACACTGTCTGGATGACAGGGGCCCCGCAGACAATACGTCATGAAAAAGGCATAACTTGTTCAATGAAGTGTGGTGTTATGATAGCGGATAATATAGTAGGGAGCATTTCCTTATGAGCAACACAGTGAATGCCTACGTCATGGGTTATCACAGCTGTGCTAGATAAAGGTGGATGTACGTCACAGTTTGCCCACATATTAGAGAGCACTATTTGTCCGCGGACTGCACGTCAACACCAATGCCATGGACTGCCACTACGTTATGATCAACACTTACAGCAGATGCTTGAGAAAGTCTTTTGCTATCAATTTACTCACAGTAATTTAGACATTTAATGACTTAAATGACAATGCTGCAACATACTGGAGAGTTGAGGAGACACATGGGTGAGCGGTCGGGTAGGACATTCATTTGCAACAACATCACCCAAAACACTTAAACTGTTTGCCAACATTTTATTTTATTAAAAAATAAGTGTATATTCCTTGTGTTTACTTCATGTGCTTTTCCAGCAGTACAGTTAACTAAGCGAAAAAAGTCATTGCAATGGAACCTGAGTGTTTATGCTTTAGAATGAGCAACATTCCTTGTTACTTTTTGCACAAAGCATATGTTTAGTTCATATGGTAGCACAAAGAAAACATATAGTCTAATTAGTCCAGTAAAGTCTCTCAAGCACAGCCACAACTATGTTTACAAGTTGGAGTTATTTATCGTCTCTTGTAAATAGTGTTATAGTTTTAGTTTAAGTAAGGCTAAGTAGCTTAACATGAGCGATATGACAAACTCTAATGTCTGGAATACATATGTAAACAATGCTGTCGGACCTGTCAGTAAGCAAACTCTGTTATCGTATCTGTCAGCAAACAGACTGGAACCTGTAATTTTTTGTCATCGAAAGTGATCGAGAAGAGAGACAGCCATCTGTTCAGATTAATGACACTATTTCTGGGATAATGAGACATGACGCTTTAAAGCATGACGTATGTGACGTCTGAGTCTGCCACTGCCCAAATCCATTACATCGCAAACAAGTAGAGACGCACAGCGCCTTCCATATATTTGTAGTACCGAGCTGAAAGTAGCAATAATACAAAACTAAAACTGTACAATACTTTAAAACGGCAAAAAGCATATCTCAGCACTGGTCAGAGCTGAGATACCAGTTTCGTGAAGGTGATTTGTAATCTACTGATTAAGCAGGGCGTGATTTTAAATTGTCTATTTCTTGATTGAACAGAAACTGTATTAGCTTGAATAATTTTAAACAACAGGTGTTTCCATACTAGAAGCTAGCTTAATAATTTTAAACAACAGGGATTTCTACACTAGAAGCTAATTTAATAATTTAATGTCGCTTTATTTTTCAAGTTTGTTCTTGAAAGTAATTGTATGGGCAGGCACTGGCACAGACATTAGTGACATGATGTGTGAAGGTGATTAGACTTTTAAACTAGACTTGTAAACTATCCAGCTGTTTCGGAACAAGAAACCATATTATGGTAGAGTTGTGTATTTTTAGGGTTTAATTTTCTTGTTTAACCGCCCTTAGTGTCAAGTAACACTGTCGTAATCCAAATACACCAGAAAAAAACTTAAAACAAAATACAAGAACTGATAAAAACAGGATTAGTGGGCAAAGAAACAGATAGTCTTACACGTTAATATAGTCCCGGTATTGACAAAAGCTAACTCTGCATTTAACTGTTAAAATCGGTTGATCTAGCTATATCACGCAAACGATGGTAGTGGATTTTGTTAACAGGTCAAATTTATTAATTTGCTTTCGACTGTTTCGGATGACAACAAAGCAGTTAACGAAATCAGTTAACTTGACAGTTAACTGTTGTGAATACGATCACAAAGAGTGGGAGCGGGCGATATGTCAACGGGGTGACATTACTGGCAAGTGAGAAGTGATAGGACAGATAAAAACGCACATTTCTTATCAGCATTACATTCCTTGAATTGAATACACCCCCAGAATATACAGGAATGCCAGAAAAGAGTCTGATGCGTACTGAATTGAAAAGTTCTCTTCGTGCAATAAACATAGATCTCATGCTTCATCAAATTAAAAAAGTGATAACTTATTCTTTATCTGATAACCATTGCTTTTAGCTTTCTTAATTAAGAGCAACAGAAATGAAGTTTCGTTACAATGTCGAACTTCACAGCTTTAGGATTTGATATATGATGAAATATAGGGGTTAACGTATGGTTTCACA